>JADRCH010000203.1:1978676-1988981 GCA_019843965.1 Rhynchomys soricoides | reverse complement strand
TGACACACAAACACACCACACCCTTGTTGACTTGACACACAAACACATCACTTTTAAACCATGTTTTTTCTACACCTTATCTCCTGGTTTCACCCTTTGTCTCCATGTAATATAGTCCAATTTTAACAATTAGAAGTGTAACAGACCAGCCGACCTTAGCACAACTAACACCTGATGGACGTGCCAATTAGACCTTCGAACCCTGCGCATAGGCAGCAGCATCTGCCAAGAAGACAACAAAAGCCTAATCCATCAAAACCCGTTATTCTGGAAAAGTCCCTAAATATACTTACTGCCTTTTGGCTTCTGTAGTTCTGCTTTTGACTAACTGTTCTTGCTAACTGAGGTGTATCAGCCCAGGACATGTTTCTTGTGCTTAAAATATCACCCCTAGAAAGGCTTGGAACTACTCTGAGATCCTGAACACCCAGTGTAGTTGCCAACCAGCTTTCTCTTGGCTTAAACGCACGTCCGAGTCTTCTTCTCTAGCAGGTACCACCCAAAAGAAGTCTCCTTAAAAGTAGAAAGTGCCTTAACTGTGATCCCTATACCATAGAAACAGTGTATATACCTCCACCGCATGATATTGCAAACTAACTTTCTGATTCCAAAAGGTAAGAATCAGGGCACTATAACAATCGAAACAGAACAAAATCAAAATCCAACAGGGAATCAAATCTCACAGCCCCATCCATGTCCAGTGTACAGGACTCATTGTCTGACTCCAAAGGGCAGTCACCACCCCTCTAGATTTTCCATGTGCAGCTCACACAGGCTCTCTCTTGCCCTTAAGATCTTTTCCATACCTGCAGCTCCTTTTGGCAACTATTCCATGATCATGGAATCTCCAGTATTCTTGAATATCCATTGGAAGTGATATTGCACCTTCATAGCTCCAGGCGATGGCCTCTCAGGGACTCTCGCAGTAATATATGGCATGCCACATGAAATACCAGACCTTGACCGCTCTCTATCATCCCTTGGCTATTCCCTATTACCCCTTGGCTAGTCTCTATTACCCCTCGTCTGCTCTCTATCACTCTTTGGCTAGTCTCTATTACCCCTTGGCTAGTCTCTATTACCCCTTGGCTAGTCTCTATCACTCCTTGGCTAGTCTCTATTACCCCTTGGCTAGTCTCTATCACTCCTTGGCTAGTCTCTATTACTCCTTGGCTAGTCTCTTATACCCCTTGGCTAGTCCCTATTACCATTTGGCTGATCTCTATCACCCCTTGTCTGCTCTCTATCACCTCTTGGCTCCTTTTTATCAACCTTTGGCTAGTCTCTAGTACCCCTTGGGTGCTCCCTATCATCCCTTGGCTAGTCTTTATTACCCCTTCAATGATTGTCTCTCATGCCTTTAAAACTGGTTCCACATGGACAGCATTTACACTAGTAAACTGCAACTATTTTGAAATGTAGTCTGGCTCTTTGTACCACCACTGTACCATCTGCAGTGTACTGACTCTGAGGAAACTCTTTCCTATTGTCCCAGTGCCAAACAGGTTTTCACTGGTGTTGATCTCTGAACAGTCACAGATGTTTCTCCAGACTCAGGATGATTAATTAGCACATACAGATTCATAGCTAAAACATCATACAAGTAATCCTCACCTCTGTTCCTGATAGTGCTTATTCTCCCCTATGAGCTGGGCTTCATCTGTTCATATCTCTGCGTATCCAATTTCTAAACTTCTTGTAGAATGACCCATTAACCTTCTCCCATAGTGCTCAATGACTTTACCAGGCGAAAGACCCAAATTCTTCCACAATAGTCTAAAGGCATGAAGCCCACATGCTTGGGTTTATTACTTCATTAACTCCACTCCCTAAGTACCAGTTTCTGTTGTTGTAATAACATACCCTGACAAAAAGCAACTAAGAAGAGAAAGGGTTTATCTAAGCTCAAAACCTGGTTGTAGTCCATGATTTAAGGGGAATCAAAATGGCAGGAACTTCAAACAGCTCATCACACAACATCCACAGTCAAGACGAGAGGGCAATAAATGTATATATTTCTCTCTATGCTTGTTTGTTGGGCTTAGTTTGAATTTTTCACACATATATTCAGGAATCTTTTCATAGGGAATGGTGCCACCCACAGTGGGTTGGGTCTTCCAGATCAATTAACTTAATTAAGGTACTTTACCCAATGGGCAACCTACTGGGTAGCCCAATGGGGACAGTCTTTCATTGAGACTTTCTTACCAGGTGATTCTAGGTCATGTAATTGACATTTAAAGCTGTTACAGTATATAAATGAAATTATTTGCTCAAGGTCCAACAAATCTCACAAGCTTATACCCATGGTTCAAACAATCCCTGAGTTTCTTTTTACACTGCTGGGCTTGTCATCTCTGTCACCTTATGCAAACAGTATAAGTTGTTTCTCATGGCTGTGAAATGCCTCACAGAAACAACCTAAGGGAAGGATGCCTTATTTTGGTTTATAATGTCAGAGGAATCACTCCATGTTCCTGTCTCCAGTGCTCATGGCTTCATTATGAGACAATGGCAGTGAGGCTTGAAGTTGAAGAAACAGGCTGAGCAAGACAGCTGACTGGGTGTAACCTCAAAGGCATGACTGTAGTGACCTACTCCTTAGAGTAAGCTCAACTTCCTAAAGCTTCCAGAACCTTCTGAACACTGCCACTGGCTAAGAACTAAGCATTCAAACACAAGTCATAGGAATATTGTATATCAACGTATAACTTTCTAGCTCTGGCCCCCAGAGGTATGTTCTTGGCTGTCTCATAATTTATAATGCATTTAATCAATCCCTAAGAGTCTTAAAGTCTACCTGGCACATCCAACCTGTGGTCTGTAGGTTTCAGAATAAACTGTGAATGAAGTTAGTTAACACATTTGCAGAAGACAACACCATGTCACAGGGCCAAAGGGCCAAAGGTCAGACACTACTAGACAATTCCAATATTGAAAAAAAAAGATAAGAAAGGTTCAAGGTCTCCTGCAAAACAAACTCTTAGTTGAAGGCTACTGAAAAAAGAAAGAAAGAAAAAAAGAAAGAAACAAAGAAAGAAAATTACAGACTTTCTCTATACAATGGTACAGAGTCTAATAAAAATCTACCAGAGTAATCAATAAATCCTGCAGGTTCATGTTCAGCATATGGACAAATGGTTTTATGATATAAGCTGAAAAGGGCTTGGGCAGTTATACCCTAGTGACTTGCTGGTTGCAGCCACAGTTCCTGTCTCTGAACTGGCTGGGCTTTCTACCTGTTGGTTTCTTTAGTAGACATGTCCCATTCCATCTTCATGGCTGCACAGAGCACTCGCTTGGGAGCTCCCTAGGGAATCTTACTCTACCACATATGACCTAGCCTTCTGGCTCTTCCACATCTTTCCTGTTATCCAGCTGCAGAGTCTGAGCTATATCTCCTGCCTTTGGCACTTTAGACTATTCACCACTTTTTAGACAGAGCCTCACTATATAGCTCAGGTTAGCCTGAAACTATGCACTGGAGCAAGCTTTGAACTCCTGATCCTCCTCCTCAACCTGCTAACTACTTGGGTTATAGACATGCACTACACCACCTGGATCCTTAGCTTCTCCCATGTAACTAATTCTTCAGAAGTCAAGCTTGATTTAGCTTCAAATTTACATGAACCTGTTAGACCAAACTGAACTTTTTCATGTCTTTCTGTTGTTTGCTCCTGATTCTCACTTATACCAGAATAGACAGAGCAACAGCCATGCTACTGCCTGAATGCTGTGCAGTCTTCACCTTCAAACTCTCCTTCCTCAAAGTCTCAGGGCTTAAATGTAGAAAAGTTACTTTCCAGAATGTACATGTGTGTTCTTATCTAATTTTGCAGCAGGATCCTGGTGCTAGTTGGAAGTTTGAGTATCCAGCACTATCTTCATCTTGACTGGCATTCTGCTCTGATGATATTTTGAACTCCTCACAGAATTACCTAATAAGCTGTGTGCATTGCATGTTAAGTCATTTTTTAGCCTTCAACTACAAACTTTCTATTTTGTACTCATGCAAACCATTTCCCAAAGCATTTGCCAGGACAAGTCATAGCAATAACCCAATTCCTGGTACTAATTTTCTACTTTTCCCATTGCTATGACAAAATACCAGACAGAAACAACTTTTTCTCCTTAATCTTAGTTATCTCAATTGCATATATCACAGAGATTATATAATTAAAATCTCTCTTTCTCATCATCTCTCTCAGAGAGAGAGAGAGAGATGTTATGGTTTTATAGATTTATCTGCAAAGCTACTCTGATGTTACATGTTATAAATGAATTGTGCTTCTAAGTTTCACAGGGTCAGAGATCAGACCTCTGAAATAATGCTTACAGAGTCTCCTGTTCTCTTGTTATAATGTTCAGTGACCCAGGGCTGAAGGGAAGACTTATTTCAGTTCACAGTTTCATAAATTTCTGTCTGTTGTCTTGCCCTCCGGCAGAATCCAGGCAGTAGGAGCATGTGGCGATACAGTTTTATACTGCAAGGCTGATTGGAAGTATGGAATGAAGAATTGACTTGGACCTGGCATAACCCTCACAGTCATGCCTCTGGTGGCCTACTTCTTCTAACCAGACCCCACTTGCTAAATGTTCTAACCCTCCTAAACCTAGCATTCAACACATGAACCCATCAGGGGTGTTTTTCCTACATACACTGAAAGAGGAGATACAAGTAAGAAGGAATGAAGGGATGTAGATAGCTTTGAACAATTCTGTTTTTCAATGAACAAGAACAGGGATGATTAAGGTTAGAATTTTAAGACCTTTGTTCATGAAGTACATGAGATGATGCTTGCTGGGTATGGCCTGCAAAATTTGGCTTTTCAGACATGTTCTAGAGTAAGATTCCACAGTACAAAAAGCTTTTCTGGGTCTTGAGATGAAAACAAGGTCATTTTCCCAGGGGAGTAACCCTTCAACCAAGCGTCTAAAATAAACAAACTGCCTGGCTTTTACTCGAAACAAGCAGCTGTTAACCAAGATTTACTGCAACTGACTCTGGACCCCATCCAGATGCTGAATTAATGTAAACTTCTTATTGACCAAAACAGAATCTCATGTTTGGAGGATACAGTAGGAAAGATCCTTTGCTAATTCTGAAAGTCAGTTGACTGCCCTCTCACATCCTAGTCCTGGGTCACTGAACATTATAACAAGAGAACGGGAGACTGTAAGCATAATTTCAGAGAACCTATCTCAAAGCTTGTGAAACTTAGATGCAGAATTCATTTATAACATGCAAAATTAGAAGAGCTTTGCAGATAAATCTTTAAAACTTTGACAGCTCACATATATAATGTGATTTCAATTGCATAATCTCTGTGATATATGTAATTGAGATAACTATGATATGGTATTAATATTTTTGTCTTTTTTCCCAATCAGTTATGTGCTACAGTAGACGACACATCTCCCTGTAAACAAGGAGAAAGGGTTTGACCCTCTTTTATCAACTTCCTTTTAAGATCCTCTCTTGGGAAACAAAGAGACTTGACTTATGCAACCTCAGTTTTGAGTCCAAGTAAAGGAGCAGAGTGTTGACGGATGACAGCTTGGGGTAGGAGGAGGGATTGGCAGATTTTCCAAAGAAGTCAATGGCAGACTGGGTCAAAGATGGCCCCAAAGATCTCAGCTGTACCCAGTCACACTCTGAAGTCCTGTGTCGTGACAAAGGTGTCCCTTCCCTGGCTATGTTAAAATAGCAGTGGTTGATATCTTACTACCTGGCTCTCCATTGCTTAATCAACCTTATAGGAAGGCTCTTGTTACAACAAACCAGAGTAATCATAATTCAGGGACTCTCAAGGAGCTGTACCTTCCCCTCAACACATTACCCCAGAACAGTTCCTTTCCAAGGCAAATGTTCACAGGAGGCTTTCTGGAGCTCTGTGAAAGACCCTGGCTGATAACTACTTTGTTGAGAGAATCTCAAGTACAGGATTATATCTGTCATCCTCATTGCTGTATAGAATATCTGGCAAAGACAAAGGAAGGAAGGCAGGGGCTTATTTTGTCTCATGATTTGAGGGGATAGCCAATTATGATGGTAGATCATGGCATTAGGAACTTGAGGTAGATGGTCATTTGCATCCATAGTCAGGATGCAGAGAGACATGGATGTAGGTACTCAGTTCTCTTTCTCATTTTATTTTTCTGGGGTCCCCAACCCATGAAACAATGTTGCCCATGTTTAGAGTAGATCTTTCTTCTTCAGTTAATTTTTTCCTGGAAATGCCCTCACAGACACACATAGGTGTGTTTCCAAAGTGATTCAGATCTGGTCAAGTTGACAGTTGAGATTAACTGTTACAAAGACTCAGTTCAATCATATCTGGATTTCTTAACCCCCAAAACTGTGAAGAAAGGAATTAGTGTTCTTAAGTCAGTGCCTTGTGATGATTTGTTACAGAGACAGTAATGGTGTAGCCCCTGCTAAAGGATGATCAGAGAGACAAGAAAGTACTCACTGGTCAGGATGCACAGTAAGGCTGAAATGACACCAATGACAATACATGCATGTCTGTGGATGGGGACCATGACAACGGCAGAGGCCACTAGTAACAGAGAAACACACTGGGATCTATTTACAAAATAAAGTTTTAAGATTTATTTTATTTTTAATTATGTGTATGTTTGTATATATCTCTGTATGGGTATATGTAACTGACTTCTGGTGCTCATAGAGGCCAGAAGAAGATGTCAGGCCTCCTGGAGATGGAGTTGTGGGCTTTCCAATGTAGATGCTGCAAAGCAACAGGGATCCTTTGTAAGAGAAGTATGCACTGCTGGTGAGCCATCTCACCAGCTCCAATATTCTAGTTTACTTCTGTGGCCATGATAGAAAGAACTGACAAAAAACAACTTTTATTCAACTTGCAGGTTACAGTCCACCATCAAGATGCCAAGGCAGGCACTCAAGGCAGAAACTGAATCAGAGACCACTGAGAAATGCTGTTTACTGGCTTGTTCCCTCTTGCTATCTTTCTTACACAGCCCAGTCTCATCTACTAGGGATAGCACCATCCAAATGGGCTAGGCCCTCCCATATCAATCAGCATTCAAAAAAAGTCCCAAAGACATGTTCACAGGCCAGTTTGCTGGAGACAATCCTCCAGTTGTGGTTCCCTCTTTTCAGATATGTCTAGGTTTGTGTCAAGTTGATCAAAAGTATGACATCTATACAAATGATCTGATTTTTTAACATCTCTTATCTTCCCAATATGTGGGCAGGAAGAATGGAAGGAGGAGAAAATATCTTGGGAATAAATCATTACTCCAAGGTGAGGGAGAAGGATAAAGGTGTTAAAACCATGTGACATCCTCCCCCCCCCCCCAACACACACTTAGTTCACATCTACTGAGAACAGCCTTTCCATGATAGAGGAGTAGATATTTCCTGTCTGATATGCAGTCGAAGGATTTAAGTAGACCAAGTTTTTTGAAGTCTGGGAGGAAGAGATTTTTCTGCTCAGTCAGAATGGAAATTCGATGCAACGTTTGACAATGTAATCCACATGATGTTGAAGGATTAATCTGCTTGGCTATTCTAAAATTATTGTCTATCTCTTTATATTTCTTTCGTGTGTGTGTGTGTGTGGTGTGTGAGTGTGTGGTGTTCCACAGTGGTCAGAGGACAGTGTGCTGGAGTTGGTTCTCTCCTTCCAGTGTGTAGATCCTGGGGATCAAACTCAGGTTGTCATGCTTGGTGTTAAGTCTTCACAACTGAGTCATCTCATTGACCCCTAGAATGGATCTTGAGTTATATATCTGCAAGTCTACTAGGGAACAAAATCATTTTAAAATAAACTTGCAAATAATCACAGTGATTTAAAAAGATTGATTTTTTTCCTTGTGTTTTCGAATACTCTAATACTAGGTGAGCTAGCTAGTTTTATGCCCACTTGACATAATCTAGAGTCATTTTAGAAGAGAGAACCTTAATTGAGGAAATTTTCCATCAGATTGGCCTTCAAGAAAATCTGAAGGGCATGTTCTAGATTGATGGGCGATGTGGGAAGGCCCAGTCTATTGGAGTAGTGACACCCCTGGGCTCCTGGTCCTGGCTTCTATAAGAAAGCAGGCTGAGCAAGCCATGGGAGGAAGCCAGTAAACTTCCTGGTCTTATGGCTTCTGCTTCAGTCCCTGCCTTCAGGTTCCTGCCCTCATGCCTTCAGTGATGGACTATGACGTGCAAGTATGTGACATCAAGGTTCTTTCTGCTCTAAGCTGCCGTTGGGTATGGTGCTTTATCATCTCAATAGAAACTCCAAATGAGAAGATACCACTGACCCCCCACATTGTGGGGGACCTGTCATTTTCAACATTCTGTAATCCACTTTCTGTCTTCCTGATTATCTCCATCTTCTTTAAAAATGTTTCCTCTTCCTGGCTCTTGGAAGTTGAGCAAATTTGTTTCTTGGCTCTACTTAGCATTCTCTTCCCCCACCCTTTCTCCTGTCAGACTATCCATTTCTTCAGTTCTTCTGAGTTTTCTGTGTAGAACACACACACACACACACACACACACACACACACACACACATATAACTGACATGCATAAATACACAAACATGCATGTACACACACAATGGTGACACTCTCTCATTGATTCTAAAGTTTAATTGGAGACTCTTTGTGCTTTGCCTCTCAATGCACAGTCCCCTACCACCCATGCACCTGGCCTTTATCCCACTTAACACATAGACTATTCCTTAAACAAGCCTGTCAGAGCTTTTGCCTTCATACCACCTCTGCCTGGCTACCTCTTATCTAACTGGCTTCAATAAATACACACGTTTTCAGAAAGCCTTTCTCACAACTTCCTACCTTAAAAGCTTGCTTATGTCTCCACAATTGCCCTACCAACCATGCCACTTCTTTATTTCTTGCATCTCATTCTATCTCTATCTAAAACAATGTGTGATTTCAAATTTTGCTTCTGGTTTTGTGTCTTATTCTCTTCCATAAAATCATGGAAGACATAGACTTCTGCTTTGTCTATGTCCATCTGGTCTACCACTGTCTTCCCAACCTTGTACACATTGTCATCCTTTACTTAACAAGTAACATTGAATGAATGATGAATTAAATAATCAATGTCTCTTACTCTGGTTGTTTTCCTGTGTGTGTGTGTGTGTGTGTGTGTGTGTGTGTGTGTGTGTTTGCCTCTTGAAACAGTGCTCACAGTTCAAGGGCCATCTCAATCTTCTCATTCTTTGATCTTTGTATATGAAAGTTAATCTCATCCTAAAAGATTTAAAAAATTTTTATATTCATGTGTATTTGTGTGCCTGTGTGCTGTTATGTGAACCACGTGTATGCAAGTGCCCATGAATTCCAGAACAGGGTGTTGGATCCTGTAGTACTGTAGCTACAGGCATTTGGGAGCTTGCTTGTAGTTACAGACATTTGAGTGCTAGGAATGAAAACTAGGTTCTTTTTAAAGAGCAGTTAAGTACTCTCAACCTTTGAGCCATCTCTCTGTCCCCTTAAAACATCTGATAAGATCTTTTTTCTGCATACTACTTGTGATACTCATTAGGTTTCACTTTGCTATTTTAAATGTTTCACTACCCCGTAGACTATAATTTTCCTTATAAACAGGTTTCATTAATTCATCTTTATAAAAGGTTTCATTAATTCATCTTTATATAAATTATTGCATCAAGAAAATGTAGTTGAATACATGTGTCTCTGATAAGACAAAGGTAAAATACCACAAGAAGTAATGTTTAGGATTTCCAAATGGATTTTGGTTTTGTTGGACTTAAGACCCATGAGCTATCAGTGTTGATAAGGCTAGCTATTAACAAGATTTATCTGATAATGTTCATTGTACCAGTGAATACCATTGTACCAGCAGAAAATGAAAAGCACATCATTCTATGTATAACTCAACATTAAAATTCTCTTCTCTACTTTTTGAGGAAAATAAGTGGCTCCATGTATGTATATTGAATCTAACAGGACTCTGGGAATGGTCATACAAGGCAGACTTGAATGCAAATCAAGAAATAGATTTGACCACCACAGCTTGAATCAACAAAATTCTGAACTGTGTTCAAGTGTGACTTGTTACACACTTCCAGGACCCATTTTCAAGATGTGTCTCTTACGTTGATGTGGTTAAATTTCTGCCATTTCTTCTGTGTTGTATAGTTTATTTTTTCCCTGACTTTAACTGGATTTTATTGTTTAATTATTATTTTATTGTTTTATGTGTATGGATGCTTACCTGCATGCATGTATACTTTCTCTCTCTCTCTCTCTCTCTCTCTCTCTCTCTCTCTCTCTCTCTCT
>JADRCH010000203.1:1932396-1972698 GCA_019843965.1 Rhynchomys soricoides | reverse complement strand
ACACACACAGAGACACACACAGAGACACACACACAAAGACATACATACAGAGAGACACACACACAGAAACACACAAACACAGACACACACACACACACACAGAGAAAGAGAGAGAGGTGTCACACAGAGCTATAAGCTACAAGGTTAAAATTCTCTGCTTTTACCAAACTGCTCTTATGAACCCTTTCAAACCTCCCATCACCCTACTTACTGGATTCTCACAATCATTTCATTCATAAATTGAAATCTTAAACCATTTCAATCCCCCCACTCTTGTCTTCAGACCATTTATCACAGCATTTGCTTCAACACTTGGTGACAGGAGGCCCTCTCTTCCCAGACTCATTCTTTTAGCTCATAGCTACAGTTTTTGCTTTTCTGGGAACGTGACTTGACATAATAGACTTGACATTCTCCATCAGTTTTTCTGATGGCCATGTGCCTAATTTTAAATTAAAAGACTTTGAATAGAAGCCAATATGCGACTTCCAATTCCTGGTTCCAGGACAATTTTACTGGGGGCTGGAGAGGCAGCTTTGTGGTAAGAGCACCTGTGGCAACATGTGGTTCAACACTCACATGGCAGTTCATAGCCACTGAGAACTCCAGCTCCAGGGGATCTGATACCTAGGTCTAATCCCTGTGGGCACTGCTCTCATACACATATACATGTGCACACACAAAATGCATATAACTAACAGGGTATACTCCATGGTGGCAAAGAAGCATAGCAGTAGCAACAGGAAGTGGCTAGTCAATGCTTCCACAGTTAGCAAGCGGAGAGCAGACAAGGAAGTGGGACCATGCTCTCAGACCTCAAGACTGGCTTCTTGTGACTCACTTCTTCCTACTGGCTCTACTTTCAAAATGTCCCACACCTTCCAACCCCAGCTAGGGACCCAGTATTCAAACACATAAGCCTGTGGTGGACATTTCACACCCAAGCCATCACGGTGGGGGTAACAAACAAACAAAAAATACAATATGCCATTATTGAAGAAAGTGCTGAGCATATACTGTTCATTATAGTAATGCCTGCACTGTTGTGCGTGTTTGTACTTCTCTGTGACAAAAGGTTAGAAAAAGGAAAAAGCAAAAATTTCTCCTAAAGACATACAATTGTTTTTAATGATTTCCAAAAGGGATCCAAACACAAGAGAGATTTATATTGGATAATCACATGGATTTTGTCATTTCAGTGGTAGGTGTGTTGGTTAAGTACCTGCTGGTTTCCTTGCTTACTGAATGGTTGCTCCTGGAGCTGGAGAGAATGGCTCAGCAGTCAAGAGTGTTCACTGCTCTTGCGGAGGACCTGAGTTCAGTTCCCAGGACTCACGTGGGGGCTCTCACACATCTGTAACTCCAGTCCCAGGGCTCTGAAGACCTCCTCAGCCTCCTTGGGAACTACATACATGAAATGAATTGCTGTGAGTCTGAAAGCCAGCAAAGTGAGTCCCAGACCAGCATAGGACACACACACACACACACACACACACACACACACACACACACACCACAATAAACCAAAGAACAGAAAACCCAGTGTAACTGAAATTGCCCATGATTAGATGTAGTGCTTTATGGATCTCGCAAAGGATTTTAATTTTCATCTTGAGAAAATGGGAAAGACATATGGGTCTTTAAAGAAGAGCTGTAGTGTGAGGTAACCCAGACCCCAAAGGACATGCATGGTATGTACTCACTTATCTGTGGCTATTAGCCGTAAAATACAAGATACCCATTGCTACAATCTACAGAAACCCCAAATGCTAAATAACAGGGAGGACTCAAGGGAGGATGCTCAGAAGGGGAAATAAAATTGTCATCAGAGTGGATGGAAGGAGAGAACTGGGTGGGAGAAAGGATACGGAGGGGAACAGGGGGGATCAGATGTGTGGGAAGTGGTTGAGAGAGAGCCTGGAGTGTGAAGGGAAATTGGTGGCTACGGGGACAGGGTATGGAGGGCATCTCTAGGATGTGCCAGAAACCTAGAATGGGGAAGTCACCCAGGATGAGGGTGACTATAGCTGAGGCTCCTAGCAGTGAGGGATATAGAACCTGGGGTGGCCACCTCCTGGAGCCAGGCAAGACTTCTAGAGGAAGAATAAGGACACCCACAAAGCATTTGACCCAAAATGTGTCCTGCCCACAAGAAGTGCAGGGACAAAGATGGAGCAGAGATTGAGGGAATGGCCAACCAATGACTGGTCCCACTTGAGACCCATTCCATGTGTGAGAACCAATCCCTGACACTATTAATGATATTCTACTATTCCTGCACACAGGAGCCTAACATAACTGTCTTCTGAGAGGCTCCACCAGCAGCTGACTGAAACAGATGCAGAGACCCACAGCCAAGCATTAGACAGAGCTCAGGGAGTCTTTTGGAAGAGTTGGGGGGAGGATTGAGGGGCCCACAGGGGATGGGGACTCCACAAGAAGACCAGCAGTGTCAACTAGCCTAGATCCTTGAGGATTCCTAGACACTGAACCACTAACCAAAGAACATAAATGGGCTGGACCTACCCCACCCCATGCATGTATGTAGCGAAGTACATAACTTGATCTTCATGTGGATCCACTAACAACTGGAATGGGGGCTGTTTCTGACTGTTGCCTACCTACGGATCCTATTGCCCTAACTTGGCTGCCTTGGCTGCCCTCAGTGAGAAAGGATGTGCCTAGTCCTACAGTGACCTGATGTGTCAGGGTGGGGTGGTACCCAGGGGGCTCTCCCCATTATCAGAGAAGGGGAGAGGGACATAGAGGGTGGAGCTATGTGAGGAGGGACTGAGAGGTGTGGGGTCTGCAGTCTGGATGTAAAGTGAACAAATAAATAAATTGATAAAAAGTAAGCGTTAAAGTACAATATGATTAATGTCGGCTCCTAGCCGGCAGGTCCAGGTGAGAGGAGAGAACCCAGTCCAGCCGGGTTTGTCCGGGTTGAGCGGGATGGCCAAAAGAAACACACCAGGCCGGGAGTCTTGTCCAAGATGGAACTCAACTTTATTAAACTAGGCACTTGCTTATATAGAGAAGGCAAGGAGGTGAGCACTTAGGTGTGGGAAGAGATGACATAGGAGGTGGGGAAGGGTGACAGAGGGTAAGGGGTAACTCACAAGGCCAACGGCATCAGAAATGGCAGGATGGGGCAGGGCCAAACAGGTCTTGCTGTGTTACCTTATATGGAAGTAACTGAGACAGGTCTCAAAGCTCCAGCCAGGCTTAGGTTCTCCCACAAGGCCGCAGAAACTCGAGCCAGGCTCAGACTTGTCCTCAAGGCCCAAACCAGGGCCAAAATGGGGCCCAACAATTAATGATTTGAAAAAGTGTGGCTGTTGTGTGAAAGCGTAAGTGGAAGGAAAAACTTTAAATATTGAATATAAGATAATAGACTTAGTATAGAAGTAAAATTATGTATGCATATGTGTATATAAAAGCATATGTGTATACTCACATAAAGAAAAAGGGAGAGCAAATTTGTGTGTGTGTGTGTGTGTGTGTGTGAATGCTCTCTCATATACAGGGGCTAGAGGACATTCTTGAGTATGATTTGTTTCTCAGGCACCAAGTAGGTTAGGCTCTCTGGCCAGCGAGTCAGATATCTGTTCCACCTCCCAGCACCCCAGGATTCCAAGAGTGTGTCACCATGCCTGATGCTTTCTGGTCTTGGTCCCAGGTTCTCGAGCTCTCTACAGAGTAAGCTATCACAGTCTAGGATATTCTAAAATAAAGGGTGTTGTTCTTAAATCACTAATGCAATGAATATAGCAAAAAAATAGGCCATAGAGACCTGCTAATTCTAAAGGGTTTGCAGAGGCTGTTTTGTGAGCATTTGTTCGATGTGGCTGTCATTCTCTCAATAACATCACATTCTAAGCCATGACTTGCCACAGAGAGCCCCATTGGACCTTTCTGTTGACTCCCCCATCAAGATGATCGCCGTTACGTCTTTGGTAGCCAGCAATGACAAGTGACCAGAAGAATTGCCCATGTTCTGTTTGTAGGACATTCTGCATGACCAGACTCAGAAATCCTGTGTCACTCCCTCACTGGCTGTATCTGGCACTTCCTACCCTGCAGCCTGCGGCCACCCAGGAGCCTCTGCTTTCCCAGAGCAGGCAGCACTGTCAACATGGCAAGCCTTTCCCAGAACTGATACAGAATCTGCAATTGCTGTTAGACTGTTTTATAGAGACATTTTCTTCCGTTACTTCTAAAGAAATGTCTCACTCTTTCAACAATTGTCAGACCTACAGCATGTATACAGTATAGCCTGTGGGGAGCAGGCCTTACTGGACCAGGAAGGAGGTAGTACAGCGAGACAGCTGTACTCTGGACATATGTACCAGTGAATGGCATGGAAGCCATGAAGCAGACATCAAGCCTGACTTCCAAATATTGGTCTGAATGACTGGAAAACTGGAGAAAGGAAGGAATGTTTGGGTGGGAATAGTGCTTTCGTTCTGTGGGCTTGTTTTTGTTGTTCTTTTTTTTTCTTTCCTTTTCTTTTGGGGGTGGGGTGGTCCAGGCTGGCCTCAGACTCTGTGTAGCTGAGGCTTACCTGAATTTATGACCTTCCTCCGCACCCTCTCAGGCTAAGATTACAGGTGATGCATCAGCATGCTTGGTTTACGCTGTGAGGGGCTAGAAACCAAACCCAGGGCTTTGTACTGCTAGCTAAGCACCCCACCAACTGAGCTACACTCTTAAACTGGAAGCATTGGCTTCAAAAGACACAATACTAGGTTTTGAGTATTTTATTGAACAAGCAAGCAGAGCTTCAAGTACCTGTCCGATCTTTGAGTCTAGAGTTCCAAGTCAGACATTTTATTTTTTATTTATTTATTTTTTGGAATAGTTAAGCCTAACCCAGCAGGTGCTATTACCCTAGTTAGAATCATGAGTCTTTTAAGGTTAGATTTGAACATATTCATGATGATCCATGTGGTTCAATGGCTCATAAAAGAAATAAATTCAAGCCCCAAACTCTGAATAAAAGGCTACCCAGCTGCCCAGATTCCATGGTTTCCCACATCACACACTGTGCTAACCCAGAACATCTCTCTACTCTGCCCTTACTTGAGGATGCAGGAGCTAAGGATGACAAAACTGGGCTTTGGTAGAAGATCTCATCTCTGCTAAGTGACAGAAGCTCAAACACAGGCCAACTGACTCCAACTGCAGAGACTGATGGGAAGAAAACAGAGTTTTAAGCTGAGAGGAGACTCAGAGATAAAGAGCTCAGGTTTCCATGACATCTCAAACTCAGAAAGACATGACCAAAATTCAAATAAACAGCAAAGGGAAGAGAAAGCTGCAGTTGTCTTTGGCCCTAGACCCGAACAGGGATCTTAGAATCTTAGAAGGAGGTATCATCACTATGTGACTCCATGCCTCTAAAAACGTCTAAAAGTGTCACTGTGGCATTCTGTGTGGGAAGCAAGTGTAAGTCGTGAGTTCTCTGCTTTGTGTGTTATTGTTTATTAATACAGGAAGTTTACTTTCTTGAATATGAATATTTTTCAGTGCATTAAAATATGAACACTATGTTCCAGCCCTTAATTGGTGATGAGTCCAATATTTCAATCATCAGAACTCAATGAACTGTCTCAGGATTGTCTGTCAGTCATCAGGATTCAGTGAGTGACTAGCTCAGGGCTGCCAGTCATCAGGACTCAACAAGTGACTGTCTAGGGTCATCCCATCCTCATGATTCTGATGGACACTGGTTTCCTTCTGGAGTCATGAACTGCACCTTGGGCACCATGAGGGAAGAGTTGTTCCTCCGGATGGAGTTGCTTCTCCTCATGGAGTTGTTTCTTCTCATGGAGTTGCGCTTCCTCAGAGAATTCTGGTGTGACAGTTCACTCTTTTGGAGGGTCTGAATCAAGATGGAAGGCTTCTCGTCCAGCTCCCGGGCACTGCATCTTGGCGCAGCCACTCTCACAGTATTACCAAATTTAGAGTAGTCCACAGAGTACACACCTTCCTCCTCTGTCACAATTGACACGAAGCGGTGTCCCCACTGGATCTCCTCTGCAATGTAGGAGGTCCGCGCTTGCGTGGTGATGCCTGTGGTTTCCACCACGCCCTCCAGAATCACTATGACCTCCAGGTCTTGATTGGCAAGGTCAGTTGCTGAGATATCATACAGGGGGCTACGCTTATCGATCACATGGCAGATGATCAAAGGGGCCACTAGGAAAATATTGTTACTCTCGATGGGATTATCAACAGGAATGTCCTGCTGATGAATAGGCACCACCTCCCCTTCCGGTGTCGTGGTTTTCTTGACCACCTGGATGCGCACTGAGGCGCTAATGATCATGCTCTTCCTCAGGTCACCCACCCGGAACATGAAGCACAGCTTGCCATTACGGACTGCAATCACGGCATGGCGGCTGAAAATCAGCGTCTCGGCCCTTCGGTGGGCCTGCGCTGTTTTCATGAAGATGCAGCCCAACATGACCGCGTTGATGATCAGACCCACAATGTTCTGCAGAATCAAAACCGTGATGGCCAGAGGGCATTCCTCAGTCATCATTCTCCCTCCAAACCCAATGGTCACTTGAACCTCGATGGAGAAGAGAAACGCGGAAGTAAAAGACCTGTAAGGAAAGATATGAAAACCAATGCCAGGTCAGCGTGTGCATGGTAAAAAGAGCCCAGGAGGAGCCATGCTTGCCACTACAGCCTAGTGATTCAGGAGAGGCTAATTTAAAATACAAGCATCCTCCCTGCTCCTCTCCCTCCCACAACCCCCTGATATCCTCCATCTCTCCTTCCTCCTCTTCCTTTTCCCATTGTACCTATGTAGGTTCCTCCAGATTTGGAGATACAATTTCTCCAACGTTTCCTAGATCATATATACTGTGTGAAGACATTCATAAATAAACAACTAAATATAAATTGTAAATATATTTCATTTTTACCAAAGCTTAACTTACTTCCTGGAATCTTCTACTAGGTAGGTGTTTCTTATTTATCAGCTAGTCGTGTTTGAGAGTCTTGAGTCATGTGGAAGCTACTGAGTAACGGCTGAATGTTTTATTATTTATAACTTCCAGAATTATAGTCACTACCCAGTAATTGATTATTCTGTTTACAAAATTTAGGACAGTGGCAAAACATGGTCTAAAACACTTCATCCAGAAAACATTCGTGTTTTAATAAAGAGAGTGTTTTTTCCCTTTGGAGAAGAGAAGTTTTTGTTGATTATCTTGTTTTCCATGTGACCCAGAAAACTTGGAAATTATTAAAGGAGTTTCGAGAGTCGGTTAGTAATGAGTCTGTCCAGACTATGTCTATATAATGACTACATCTGTGAGTCCCGTCAGACCTGGCCTGCTCTTCTCAAGGGGATAAGGGGAAAGAGATGACCGGTGACAGGATTTTCTTGGGAAGGTGTTTTTCTCCTCCCCATCTTAGAGAATAGAATAGACAAGGGTTTGGAGGACTCCTCCTGGGTCTGAGTGAGTCTCAAAAAGTCTCCTGGGTAATTCTGCTAATCTCTGGATGAGAAGAATCACATTTTGTTACTAACAAATTATTCGCCTGGCCTCATACCCAGTACTGCTGTGGCTTCTTCACAGCCACTATTCCTGACACTCACCCCCATTCCACACTTCTTTAACTTTATAGGAGAGAAACCATGCATTACAGTCTGTCAAAATATTATCTACGAATGCCAGGCACAACGAGCAAACAAAACATTTGAACTCTGAGCACTCAGTACGCACTGCCCTTTGGCAGGAAGCCAGGAGAGAGTGAGTCCACACATTCATCAGCCCTCAAGTGGGGGTAGGAAAGGAGCCTTTTATCTCTGTTGTGGCAAAAAGGCTTTGTGCAAAACTGTAAGAACTGACTTCTGCCATACCTACACACTCTGAGATATGTGGCATTGGCTGAAAATACCACAGACAGTAGACATGGATCTCAGAAGAGGGGGCACATATAACACTGAGCTTTAATGATGGCTTGTATGGTAGAGAAGAGTCCAGTATCTGTCCATGGCTTGGGAGATGGTTCATGCACTGTGTTTTCATACTGTTTAATTTAAAATGGAATTCAATTTCTCTATCCAGTATAAAAGCCAGTCTTTCCTGGACACCGGTCCTGTTAAGCAATCTCAAGAGAAAAAAGGCCTTTAATAGAGCAAAACTGAGGGCAGGGCATCAGCTGAATATTAATGAGAACAGTAACAGTTTCTATTTTCTGACTCATGTTGGAAAGTCATAGGCACAAAGGAGAAAGTGAGCCACCCTAAAATGAAAGCAACCAAGCGATGTTGGAAATACTGGTGGACAGCCACTGAGAAAAAGGTGCTCCCAAATTTGATGAGTTGCCTGACTGAATTTATAGAAGAAATGGAAATGCAAACAATTAGAATCACTGCCCATCTTGAAAGTTTTCTAGGAAGAGAATAAGCTTCAAATGCGCTAAGGAGCGTGATGTAAAAGCTGGCACTGTTACGTTGATAAAGTCACCTTTGCTCACTGTAACGTTGACACCATTTCTTGCTGTTCAACACTGTTAGTAATACATCTAGGAGATAAATATTCTTCACAATGTCTTGTTTGGATAAGAAGCAGATTTTAGGAACCAGTGAACACTATAAAATTCTCTTTCTAGAAAACATCCTAGAAAGAATAATGTCTTTTGATGATATATATTTAAATTTACTAAATGAGTTATTTTTCATAAATAGTGACAATAGATCATCTTGAGTAAAATTGGTTTATTTTCAAGGTTGTCGTGATCATTTTTTCCTACTTCTTTTTGTCAGGATCTCTTTCTTTCCTGTTTCCTAGAAACTTAACTGGATATGAATACCCTCACCAGCCACATCAATGCAAGTAAGTCACTGAGAGACACAGCATTACAATAACATATTAACTTCAAATCTCTTAAACACATTTGAAGTGTTTAAACACAAAGAGGACTTTGTTCTCTGTGTTCTTTATTGTCTGCTCACCCAAGCTTCTTATTCATATTGTCCTTGAGGTAAAAGCTTGAGAAAAGAAAATCCTGTCTGCCTAGTGGTAAAGCCCTGGATCAATCTGGCACTTTTCCTTCTTGTAAAATCTGAGTTGGAATCTGTGTGCGGTCTCAGGTGACCTTGGCATGCTGGCCTGGCCGCTACTTGACCAAGTGGAAGAGTGAGTGAGATCGTGAGAAGCTTTGCTCCCAGTTATGCCATGCTCTGCTACTTTCATAGGATTCAGGACCACTGAAAGTCTCATTCTTAACAGTTTCCTGGCTGAATGATGCTTCTTCAGTCTCTTTGCTTTATGAATTATGTGAATTTGAAGTATGATTCAGAAAATACCCTGGAAATTTTTCCCATTGTTATTACTGTTTTATTTATATAATTTTTGCAATTGATATAAATTGTCTCCACTCAAAGAAACAAATTTAAAAAGTTGTCCCATTGCAGTATTTGGGGCCTCATGGAAATACAAAAGAGAGCCATGAAAACCAAATGCAAGTTAGCTGCATTTGGACCATCCTTAAATGCCGAAGTCAAATTTAGGTAACCTAAAAGTTGTTCTGTTCCTTTTCTGTGGAAGCTTTGGAAGGAGACTTCAACATGCACTTGCTGTTTCTAAACCCCCTTCGTGAAAACCTGGACTAATTTTCACTAAAACTGTCTCTTCTAAATTTTAGAATAAGTTTTAATTTTTTAAATATAAAACAATCTGCCAGATATGCTAAAATAACCTTGGTAAAGAAGGGCTTTTTTATTTCAGTTATTTTATTTTTAGTGTATTTTAAAATTAAGAATGCTTTACAGAAAAATATTTCTTGTATTTGCACAATGCTTTTGATTGACTGGAGATATTTTCTGGTGCACATTGGACATCCTTGTGGTGAAAACGAACTGTGGGTTTGGGGAGTCAGGAATTCTTTGAACCCATCCAAGGTTAGCACAAAGGAGCAGTCGAGCATTCTCAGAAACCTACTCATAAAACTACATTTACAAAGACTTTAATGTGCTGGCCTCAACCCTGCACCCCATATTTGCTTTTTGTTTCTGAACTGCCCAATGAAAACCCTTTATTTTACAATTGACTAGATGAAAGAGTTTTTTGTTTCTACATCGATGGTAACCGCTGCCTCAGCTGCTTCATTTCATTTCATTCTTACCTGACATTGGTCACACAGACAGTAGACTCCAGGCCACTCTTCTCCATGGCGCTTTTCTCCATGTAAGCATAGATGTCCCCGTGGGCGAAGGCCACCAGCCACCACATGATAGCGAAGAGCAGCCAGCTGCAGAGGAAGGACATGGTGAAGATGACCAGCGTGTGTCGCCACTTCAGATCTATCAAGGTGGTGAAGATGTCTTGAAGGAAGCGACCTTGCTCTCTGATATTCTTGTGAGCCAGGTTGCAGGCTCCGCTCTTGGCGATGAAGCGGGCTTTGGGGAGGCGGTCTCGGATGCGCGGCTTGCGCAGGTTCTCTGCTGCGATGCGGGCCAGCACATACTCCTCCGGGATGATGCTCTTCCTGGCCAACATCTTCCCTTCACCATAGCCTGCCTATTCACCTGCCAGAACCTGTGGCTGCTTTCTTCCACAAGCCTCCTCCTAGACTAGAGAAACACTTATTAAAAACTGTCAACTTCATTTCCTCGTCTCAGGTATTTGTACAAAGGGATGCTGTTTTACACACATATTAAATTAAAGATGTGATCAATACAAACGAGAACCTACTTTGTGTCTGAGGTCTGGAATCCCAGAGAAAACTTATGATCAGAAATCAGAACCAGAGGAATCCTCCCTCTCCCTCTCTCTCTCTCTCTCTCTCTCTCTCTCTCTCTCTCTCTCTCTCTCTCTCTCTCTCTCTCCTCCCTGAGCCTCAGATAAGCAAATCTTTAAGCATTTTCTGTATAAACCGAAAGACTCGAAGAGAATTCTCTTGTATCTCGGGATTAGTCAGGGCAAGGATACCTACAAAAGCCGCTGAGGATGGAACTATTTAGATAAAGTAGCAAGGTTATAGTAAAGATGGAGGGACTCTTATTTTTAGTAGTAGCGAAGAGACTGCTTCTTAAGAAAATATTAACTGTAATTAACAAGGTACCAAACAAGGCGTTTTCGAACTTGAAAATGATTGATTTCAAATTGGAAGGATTTATGAGATTCGTTTTAAAAGGCAGCCCAGCCTCCCCCTTCCTCCCCTCCCTTTGGACCTATCATACTATATACTAGAAACTAGTTTGAGACATGGGGATCAGAGACGCTGCTGAGGGCTGCAGTGGAGTTGCAGGGCTTAAGTCGGGCGGGGTACACCTTGGCCTTTTGGCTTTTGGCTGGGCTGTAGCCTGCTTCCCCTGTTCTCCCCGGGAGGCGCAATGCAACTTACAGGCGCCCGGCGCCGGCTGGAGCTCCACACAGGGTGGTCTGGTCCCAGGTTCTCGCATCCCGGGAACAGGGGCCTCCCGAAGTGCAGATCCGGGACAAGTTGGTCCTTCAAAACTGAGTTAAGACTCTAGAAGGTGCGATCCATAGTGCACGCGGGGAGGAAGGCTGGAGGATGAGGGTTGGGTTTGGCTTTTCCCCTCCTGCTGCCGGGCCATGGGGAGGGCGGGGTAGGAGCTGGGGGTAGAGATGCTAATGGCCATGCTCCGCCAGCTCCTCAGCCGCCTAGCTGGGGCCAGACCTCTGAGCGAGCGAGGCGGGGAAAGTGGAGGCGGAGGCCAGCCCGGGGAAGGCAGGGAGCCGGCCAGAAGGGAGGGACCACCGGGGGAGGAGGCAGCAGCCGAGCCATCGATTCCCAGTAGCCCGGACTCTGCTGCCAGATCCGCACACACGTCTTTAAAAGGCTCGCTGCTCAGAGAACTTTCTGAGCCCAAGTTCACTGACGCAAAGAGATTTTAATTTATTATTTTTTTTTGAAGTGTAACTTGGGGGGAATCACTGGGTTACTTCAGATGAAGTGAAACCAGATGGAGAGACTGTAGGTGCTTTGGGCGGGGTGAGCGTGGGGTCCCTGCCCTGCCCTATTCATGTTAGAATATAGAAGGGTGAGAGGGCTGAAATCCTTTCGAATAATGATTTCACCAACAAAAACCAGTTTTCAGGGACTTAAAGACACACAAACGAAACAAAAAGGAAAACAAAAATAGAGACGACAAAATCCCCATCGACAGTCTCTTTCAATAAAGAAATTTTACACCCAGTGGACGGCTGTCCACAGCCCAGTCCCACACCTGCCACTGGGAGTCAGGGCTCTGTTCTGACTTGTGGCCGCAGGCCTCTCCCTCCAGGCTAGATCGTCAAAATGATAAGACTGCTCATTTGCGCAAAAGAAAGATTATACAGTAAATGTCTTTCTATAGCTTTTGAGAAGGAGCCAGGGGGGACAAATGTGCTCTCCCCCTCCCCCCGCAGGTCAAGCCTCTGTTTTTGGCGCTTGTACTAATGGAAACTTCTTAATTCTTGGAAATTTTATGTGTTTTCCAAGACTTGAGGGTCGAAGTATAAACATGTTAATTTACTAGAAAGACCTAAAATTAGTCTTTAATGAAGGAAAATGAGGAGCGCCCCCCCCCCAACTCCTTTTTCCATCATGGGTAGATCTGCTTAACCCTTTGCATGCCGGAGGGTCTGTCCTGTCTGTCAGTGAGATGCTGTTTGTTTCCTTTGATTTCTTCAGTGATTCACGTTGCGGCCTGATAACATCACGCAGAAGTCACCTGTGAGTTCTGCCACTGAAGTACAGTTTGAAGTGCGCCTTAATTCAACACCAGAAACATCGAACTCTTTTTTCAGAAGACAGGGTTTCCCCGTATTCTGAGTTGGCCTCCAACTTTCGGTGTAGCCTATGGTGACCTTGACCTTTTGATTCTCCTGCCTGTATCTTCCTTGTGCTGGGATCTCAGGTGTGTGCCATCATGTCGGTTTTTGTTTTGTTTGTCTTTAAAGAGCTTGTGCATGCTAGACAAACACTCACCAACTACACTGCTACTCCTCTCTCCTTACGTAATTTTATTGTTGTCCTTTGAAACAGAATGTTGTTGTGTAGCCCAGGCTAGCTTATAGTTTGCTATATAGCCCAGATGTGCCTCAAATTCAAGGCAGTCCTCCTTACTCAACCTCCTGAGTGCTGGGATTAACGAGTCAATGTACTATGCCCGGTTGTTAAAGATCTAGTTTGTTTTTAGATAGCCTAGGGATATATAAATATGTGTCAATGTTGCTGATTTTAAGAGAGTGATTGTAAAGGTGTCATGTTGCTAAGATCTGACACAATGAAGGATGTAATTAAAATTGGAAAGGAGGGGCTAGAGAGATGGCTCAGCAGTTAAGAGCACTGGCTGCTCTTCCAGAGAACTTGGGTTCAATTCCCAGAACCCACAGGGTGGCTCATAACCATCTACAACTCCAGTTCCAGGGGATTCAATATCCACTTCTTACCTCTGTAGGCATCAGGCATGCACCGGGTGCACAGACATACATACAGGCAAAAATTAAAACAAAACAAAACAAAACAAAAACCCAGAAAATAAACAATAAAAATTTTAAATGTTAAATATATATATATATATATATATATATATATATATACCAACTGTGCCATGGTAATTCAGTTCGAAGTAGTGACGGTTCAGATACTTGGGGAATATTTGTGAATTGTTTGGTATCCAATCTAGTGTTGAAAAACTTGATCTATTTGGAGTATATTGAAAAGTAGGGGGGAAAAAAGATATTCCATAGACAAGCAGACAGCTATGAAATGTGGGCAAGAGCCTTGGCCTAGCAGAAATGAATCCAACCAGCATCACGTAAACCAGTAGGTGACAGGTTGAAGGTAATACTCCTTGGGCAGCCCAGATTTCTTAGCACCATAATTAACCATGCCAGGTGAGTGTCCAGGCTCTTTGTAGGGACTATAAGCTATTATTTAGGAATAGAGTTTGGTGGTCGAGTTTCATTGTCAAATTGACTGGTTTTAGAAACACCCAGAAGTCAAATCTGTGGTTGTTATTGTAGTTGTGAACCAAGGAGGGAAGACTCATCCAGGACATGGACAGTATCTCAGCAGTTGGGGTTCCAGACTAAGCAAAGAAAGAAGAAAGGGAGCTGAGCACCAACACCCACATCCTCTGCTTCCTGGCTGCAGGTGCAGTGTGGGCAGCTGCCTGGGACTCCTGCAGCCTCGCGCCTTCCCTTCATGATGGGCTATGTTTCCTGAACCAAAATCGCAAACAAGCCTCTCCTTCCATGCAGTGCTTGTCAGGTATTTCATCCCAGCATGAGAGAAAGAACGAATACAAGGAAGTTCCTGATGTTCTTACTCTCCAAAGAAATAAAGCTTGCCAGGTGCTTTCAGACACAGGCGTGTGTGTGTGTGTGTGTGTGTGTGTGTGTGTGTGTGTGTGAGAGAGAGAGAGAGAGAGAGAGAGAGAGAGAGAGAGAGAGAGAGAGGCTGATGTCTTTCTCAACTGTCTGTTCTTTTGATTACCAAATGAGGACTGAAGAGGCCCTGGAGAGGACTTCTGAGATGCAGAGTGGGGTCTTTGTGTCTGATGACTTTGACTTTCAAGTTTTCAATTCTTGTTTTCAATTCTTAGACATCAGAATTCAGAAGACTTTCCAGGTGACAGTTGGAACACTCACATCCACAGCAGGATTGACAGTTGGCCTAATTTCTTGGTGTGCTTCTTTATTCATGTCCCCATCTAAACCACTGGGGAACACAGTGCTTTGGAACCAACCGGCTTAACAAAACATTACATAAACTAGTAATCAAAATGGCATGTTATAAACTCACTTTCAGAGTGTTATCATCAATTGAGAATGACAGTTCAACTCTTCACAGTTATCTGTTTCATGGAGTTCAGAAAATCTTTTTGAACTCTCTCTCTGTGTGTGTGTGTGTGTGTGTGTGTGTTATACACATATGTAATAAGTATTTCTTTTCTTTTAATTAGGTCGTTTATCTTGTCAAAGCAATCCATCGGAACTAAATTAAAAGAACTTACCTCCAGCTTGTGCATTCAACTCAAGACAGAGTATGAGTCAAAAAGCCATGATGGGAGGTAGTTAATGAAAATCAATCCCTTTTATTTCCATCTAAGTGGATAAAAGAAACTCTGTTATTTTCCTATGGAGCAGGAAGAAACAGATTACATATTATGAAATGTAAGTGTCTATGAACAATCAGCCTGGGTCAGTCAGCATGTTGGCCTTTAACTAAGAAGGCTAAAATTCAATCCCTGGAACTCATGTAGAAAACATAGCTGAGGTAAGAATCCCAAATAGTCTAATCTACCCTAATCTGAGAATTTGAGAGCTTCAGGCCAGTTAGTGAGTGAGTAGTTCTAAAAACAACAACAACGGGAACTCCACCTGAGGAAGATATGTGAGGCCGTCCTTGTACATATAGGTACGCCCAGTACTCACATGGAGGTGAGCAACTCGGAACGCAAGGACTCCTGGGTAGGCTGTACATACAAAATAGCTTGACATGCTTGAAGGGAAGGACAGAGAAGATAGAGGAGGGTGAATCAGTGGTCCATCCAGCCCTTCCCTTACCTAGTGAATAAGGACTGAGGGTCTGACTGTGGCTGTGACAAGCACCCAGTGAGAACTGGGTTACCTTCCTTCTGTTATTTATAAACTTAGAACACAATTAAACAACCCGCCTAAACTAACCCGCTTAGTGAGCAGAAACCTGTGGCAAGCTCAGAATGTCTGTTCTCACTGCATGAAAAAATGCCTGGGGAGGTGGTTTTCTGCTCCTCTGAGGCTTTGCTGGGCAAAGATAGAACACGAATAAAATCCCCGACCACAAATTAAAATGTCTTTAATGAGAAGGGATAAATTCTTCTAATAAGATGAATCAAAAACACATTATCCCAGAGATATGAGAAGCCTCAGACTTATGAGGAGAGGGCTGTGGTTTGGATTCAGTCTGAATGTGTCCTGAGTTTCTGGGACCCAAACCTGGCTTCATATGTGACAATGTGAGAGATGGTGAAATATTTTGTGTGCGTATGTATCGTGTATAGGTTGCATGTATACACATACGTTGTGGATAGCCCAGGAGCTGATTGTAATTCTGCTAATTTTGTCCTTCTGGGAGGGGCGTCAGACAAGGAGTGAGTTACACATGTGACTTCTTATGAACCAATCCCCAGTGAATAAAAGAGCCAATCACTGTGCCAGTAGGAGGGACTTCCAGGTCAGAGAGAGGAAGAGAGGAAGAGGAAAGAGAGAGAGGGTCCTTTTGGAATGGGGATAGCATGTAGGTAAGATGTAGCTACTAGAGTCCCCTGGTATGGCGGATCCGCAAGGATTCACCACCAGAGGAATCAGACTTTGATAAGGTTTACAAGATTAGGATTTAGTTGTTGCACCCAGAGATTGAGTTACCCCTGTTTCTGAACTAAGCTTGTGTTTCGTTTTCCTTCACTCAGCGGCTCGTCTGGGTTCTAGAGAAAGGTACAGCAGCAAAGCGTGGGTTTGCCTGATGTGCACCACTAAGGCCGTGGGGGATTTGAAGCATGGGCTGGTGTGGTAGTGACCTGCCAGTGGGAATCCAGTGAGCTGGGTGGAGAGATCGTGGAGCTCCACGAGATGAAAGCGGTCGGCCACTGCCTGCCAGCGCATGGCTGGCCAGCCCGCCGGGGATGGGAGAACCAGGGTGTAGAGCGGGAACATGTGTCATACATTCCTTTTAATATTTCCCGTATCACACACATATGGGCAGGTGCACATGTACATGGGTATGCATGTGAGTGGAGATCAGAAGTTAATTTCAGGTGTTGTTCCTCAGTTTCAATTCACCTTGTTTTTTTGAGATCCATCTCATTGGTCTGGAGCTCACCAATTAGGTGAAACTAGCTGACAAGCAAAGGCCAAGGATCCTTCAGCCTCTGCTTCCTCGGCACCAGGATTGCAGCCTGGCTTTTTATATGGACAGGCGCCTAACACAATCCAAATTGCAGTTTCACCAACTGAGTCATCCCCTGGGCTCTGGGAGGCTGGAAGATGTGGGTAAGTTATGCAGGCATAGCCCCCGAAGATATTAATGCTGGTCATTTTTCTTAAAACTTTCATGAGGGTGTAGTCATTGTACAAAGAGTTGGGTCTCACAATGGCGTATTCACTCACATCTCTCAAATGCTTTGACCGTATTACCCTCTCCCTAAACCCCTGTCCTCTGGGTGACAGAGCAGGTCAGTATAGTGATCTCCAGTTCCATCCATTTTCCTACAAATGACACAATGCCATTCTTCATAAACATTTACACTACTGTTTTGCATGTGTGTGGGGGTTGGGCACACCTGCCACGGCATGAGTGTGAAAGTCGGAGGAAAACTTTGGGGTCCTACCATGTGGGTCCTGGGGATTGAACTTGTGTCATCAGGTTTGAGGACAGGTGCCCTTTCAAGCTGAGCTACCTCATCACCCTAGTTCTTCCTCTGTAGGACTGGAGAAAATTTCACCTCCTGTGTGTACTACACCCATCCATCTGCTGACAGACACAAGGCTGATCTTGAGGAGTAAGTTAGTTCCCCAAGGGAGCAGGTTGTTATGTCTGAATCACTGGCTTCATGTTCCACGTGATCTCTGGCACACGATGCTCCCTTCTGTGAGGTCTTCTCCACAGATGAGGACAGGAAGTATACTCAAGCTCCTTTCAGTTGCTAAACCAAATAAAGCCAAATAAACCTCTTCTTATAAAGTATTGAATAGTAGGTGTTTTGCTACAGGAACAGAAGAAGATGGACATATTCAAAGGCAGGACAAGTTATGCTGCATACAGTGCCTAGGATGGATTCTGCCCTGTGATATGCACTTATGAGCTCTTACCAGCATGTGAGGGTTGGTTTTGACCAAGAAGTCGGAGCATGAGGTGATCATAGGAAGAGGGAGATATAACCCCCAGATTACCCTACTTACTACTTAGCTTTCTTCCTAATCTAAAATAAGGGATCCATATTATCATTATCAGAGCTGAATGTTAATTCTGAGACCTTACTAACCTTCAGAGTATGGTACGTAATCAATAGTCATATTGGTGCCTGTTCAGCTCTTAAATCTGGCTGATACCAGATCCTGAAAGAGAACTGAAACACTATTGCTGCAATAAGAACTCAGATAGCCTGTCTGCTTTATTGGAATTGTGAGTGTCACCAAGAGAAAAATGGCTCCTTAAAGGAGAGAGTATCTGGGAACAGTTCCTACACTGAAGCTATAAAGTGCTAGTTCTGAATAAAGCTGGCAACCCCCCAAGACATGAGGAGTAGATGCTGTTTGTTCAGGACCTGAAGTTGGGAGAGAGAGACACACACACAGAGACAGACAGACACACACATGCAGACAGAGAGAGAGAGAGAGAGAGGTAGGTAGGTGAGCCCAGTCTCTGCTTTACTGTTGAAGGCTTAGGAAGAGATTTCCAAAGATGCCCTTCTCTATCCTGTGCTTTCAAAGGTTTCTGTGCTTTTCAAACCCAGTGACTCACACAGTGCTTGCAAAGAAAAACCTGACATTCCTCAGAACTCTTTGTTGAGTGGTTGCTTACTGCCACCTGTCAAAACCTGCCAGCTGCAGAAGGGATTATAAAAGTTGAAAATTTTCCACCTCACCCCCCGAAATGTCTCCCAATTCCAGATGTTCTTCCCTCCCTAACCCCCCATCTGATCCGCCCTCTTTCCAACCTCACCTGCCCCCAGTTCACCTACAAAATCTATCCTAATTCCCCTTCCCAGGGAGATCCTTACACCCCCTTCTGCCCTGTTTCTGGGTCTGTGGACTGGTAGCATAATTGTCTTTTACTTTATAGCCAATATTCACTTATGAGTGAGTGCATTCCATGTTTGCTTTTCTGGGACTGGGTTGCCTCACTCAGGATGATATTTTCTATCATCTGCAGATTTCATGATGTTTTTAACGGCTGAGTAATACTCCATTGTATAAATGTACCGCAGTTTCTTTATCCATTCTTCAGTTGAGGGACATCTGGATGCTTCTAGTTTATAGCTATTAGGAATAAAGCTGCCATGAACGTAGTTGAGCAAGTGTTCTTGTGGGCTGGTGGAACATCTTTTGGGTATCTGTCCAGGAGTGGTCTATCTGCGTTTTGAGGCAGATCGATTCCCAATTGTTTGAGAAACTGCCATATAGTGGCAGTGTAAATTTACTCTCTCACCAGCAGTGAAGGAGTGTTCATTCCCCTTGCTCCCTATCTTCACCAGCATAAGCTGTCACTTCTGTTTTTGATTTTACCCATCTGACAGGTGTAAGATGGAATCTCAAAGTCATGTTGACTTTCATTTCCCTGGTGGCTAAGGATGTTGAACATTTCTTTAAGTGTTTCTCAGCCATTTGAGATTTCTTTTCTTTTTTTTTTTTGGTTGAGAATTCTGTTTAGATCTGTCCCCATTTTTTAATTGGATCATTTTATTGATGTCTTGTTTCTTGAGTTACTTATATATTTTTGGAAATCAGTCTTCTGTCAGATGTGGAGTTAATCTGTGAACTTAGGGTAGTGGAAACTCCCTAGACTCTGAGAATGACCCTACCAAAGACTCCTAATAATAGGACAGGGATCCTGAACCAACCATCTTCTGTAACCAGGAGAGGTCTCAAGTGGAGGGATTGGGACACCAACCCAGTCACAAAACCTTCATTTTATAGTTTTCCCTCTCTGCAAAATATTCTGGAACATGACCCTAGCAGAATTACCATCAAAGAGACCAGAGAGACTTCATCCAGCAACTGATGGGTGCAGATGCAGAGTCCCACAGTCAAACATTAGGTGGAGCTTTGGGAGTCCTGTGGAGGAGGGGGAGGAAGGATTGGAGGAGACAGGGATCAAGGATGCCACAAGAACACAGTCCACAGAATCAACTGCCTAGGACTCATGGGGGCTCCTAGGGATCAGGGAGCCTGCAGGGGCCTGACCTAAGTCCTTGGCACATATAGTACAGATGAGTAACTTGGTGTTCTTGTGGGAATCCTAACAGTGGGAGTGGGGGGCTCTTTTGCCTACTTATGGATCCGTTTCCTCCTACTGGGTTACCTTGTGCAGCCTTAATGTGATATGTGCCTGGTCTTATTGTAGCTTTTTTTTTTTTTTTTAAGTTTGAAAAATTTAAAGAAACTTTTGGATTTAAGCCCAAGGAAGCCAGGGGTTTTCTTTTCTATCATTAAAGCATCGGTCTTACCTTAGGTAAAGATTATCTGAACCAAAAAAGTTTCCATAGGGTTATATTTTTTTCTTCCTAAACAGGCTCACATGGGAATTAAATATTTGGAATTTGTTTCTAACTTCATTTTTTTTAACAAAAGATTTATTTCTATGAGTACACTGTAGCTGTTTCCAGACACACCAGAGGAGGGCATCAGATCCCTTTTCAGATGGTTGTGAGCCACCATGTGGTTTCTGGGAATTGTACTCAGGACCTTTGGAAGAGCAGTCAGTGCTCTTAACCACTGAGCCATCTCTCCAGCTCAGTTTCTAACTTAAAATATCACAATACCTTATTTATTGTCTGAACAAAAGAGAGATAATCTCTGCCAACCCACAGACATTTTCTATGCGTTTGAAGGAGATTGTCTCTTTTATTTCTAAAATAAATGAATGAATATGAAAGTTGCAGGTGAAGTACTGATTAAGTTCACAGAGCCTTAGGGGGAGAACGATTCATGAGGATGGTGTTGGGAGTGTAGCTCAGTGGTAGAGCAGTTGCCTAGCATATGTGAGGCCATGGGTTCGAATCTCAGCACTGTGCTAAAAACCCAATTCTGTCATTTCCTTTGGAAGCTTTGAACATCACTGTTACCTCTTCGGTAAAATACAAAGGGCTTAGAAGTGACCACCACATCTATGAATAGTATTACCAAAAATAATTATGGCTTTCACAAAGCATGCTTTACTTGCTATTTTTGTTTTTTCTTTGCTTTCAATTTACTATTAGTTCCAACCAATGATAAATAATAACAGAGGTGGCTAGTGTGGTTTTTCTTCTTGTGATTTTAGTAAAATCTTTCAGTGCAAAAACCTTATATTTTGACATTGTATGTTTTATGCTTCTTTAGTGTTTAGTCAATGATAGTGAATTAAATTATACAAAATGAGCATGTTTAAGTGACTCTGGTTTTGGCCACTTAATAGTCAATTAAGTTACTAGATTAAAAACGTTGAGCTATTTTTACACTCCTAAGATAGATTGCACTTTTTATGGTGAACTTTTATTTAATGTATTCAATTATGATTTGTAAGCAATTGATTTTGATTTTTGAAGGAAGTTTTCTCAGCCAGATTGGGCTGTATTCGTACTTCTAATTGACCCTCCCTGGCTTTGGGTATAGTCTTTTCTCCTTGAAGAAGAATGATAGCCCTTCTTTATGAATCAGAAAAAAGTAGAACAGAACCAGCTACTTCTCAAAAGTTTGCAAGAATGTTGATATCACCTACTTCTGCATTGTGTGTTTGTGTGTGGGTGCATGCAAGTGGGGTCCATGCTCATATGTCTGCATGTGGATGTGGAGGCAACCTTGGATGCTGTTCTTCAGATGTTCTCACTGGAACTTGCCGAGTCGGCTCAGCTGGCTGCCACGGAACCCCACGGATTCACCTCTCTTCACCTCCCTGGCACTGGCTTGATTATCTTGCTTCTGGATGTGGTCTTATACCTGTAACCCCGATTGGCCTGGAATTCACTGTTAGCCTAGGCTGGCTTCAGATTGACAGAGGGCTGCCTGCTTCTGCCTCTTGCATGCTAAAATCAAAGGCCTGCACTACCACACCTATCTCAGCTCAGCCTTTTCATATGGGTTCTGGTGATCCGATTCGGGTCCCCACGGAGCCAGCTTTCCTGCTCGCTCCCCAGCTATTTCCCCAACTGTTGCTCCTTTGAACCTCCTGCTGAGACCCCATTTAAGACCCCCTTATTTTATCCTGCGTCTTCCAGATGTTCTTGCACATTTTCTGCCTGTTCTATGCTGTGCTCTGGGTGCATTTCCTATGGAAAGAACTGGAGAGCATTATTTAAGCATAAGTCCTATCAGTCTATCTCAAAACTATTTGTTCTGTGTTTTTTACTTCCAAAAATTTTATCTGTTTATTTTAAGTTAATTTGCTCTTTTTATTTATTCTAAAATAAAGCGGTGTTAGTGAGGCTGAGCTTAGGTTCTTCAGGAATCATGAGTGTGAACCTCCATACCTAGCCTCGTTTGCTCTTTCAAGGCTCCTGCCTTAAGCTAGAGAGATGGCTTTACAGTTAAGAGACCTTCCTGCTCTTCCAGAGGATCAAATGTGATTTCCAGCACCTGTGCCAGGAATCTTCACCTCCCTTAACCCATACCTCTGGCCTCCCAGAGGTGTGTGTGTGTGTGTGTGTGTGTGTGTTTGTGCGCGCATGCGTGCATGTGCATGTGTATAGACGCACACATGCACACACACACAATTAACTAAAAATAAACATTTTACTCCAAAAAGAATCTGTCTACACAACTACCTAGCTCCATATAGAGTGGGGATGCCTCTTCTTGAAGGCAACCCCACCATGCCTGAGCTTAGCTTCATAGTTCTTTCTCCCTTTGCTTTACTTGTTGAGCTGTGTGCACGTGGAATCCCAATGTAACTTATGATATAAATACATATCTAGCCTCAATAGACTCTTCCAGGTCCTAAATCGGCTGTGTCATTTACGCTCCTTCCGTTGGTACCTTGCCCTTTTTCTTGGTAGATGGTTGTTATTGATTACGGTCCTGATGAAACATGTTGAGCACATTTTTAAAAACTCACCAACGAACACTCATGCTTTGAAACCCCTTACAGGTTATTATTTTTGTTAGCTCTGGCACCAACATTCTCAGCTATGTATATATTTTTATTAATTATTTGAGGCTTTCATACATGATATTTCGTTTATATTCAACTCTCTTCTCTCTCAGATCCACACCCCATTCCACACCCCTCTCAGTCCTATCCTCATTTGTTGTTCTGTCTTTGTTTCTTTCTTTCTCTTTTAAAAGCCAATTGAAACCAGTTAGTGCTACCTATAAACTCTTGGGTGTATGGTCACCTACTGTCAGTGGTTGATGTACCATGAGCCATACTGTTGATGACGATTAACTTTCTCCCAGCATTTATCAGTTACCAAATGCCATCTCAGCTAGAGGTAGGAAGAGGGTGCCCAGATCTTCCCCCTTGACACTGCTGTTTTGGCTGGCTTGAGCTTGCACAGCTCTTGTGCATTCTGTCACAAGCACTGTGTCTTCGTATGTGCAACTAGTGTGTCTGAAAAAAGTTGCATTAAGACACATTTTTTAAAAATATCATTGTAGGTTTTTAATTTCCTCCAGCAATTTAAATTTGAAGGTGTGATAACTTTTTAGTCTTTTAAATTCTATTAGTGATCTACACTTTACTGTAACACACTGGCATTTTTTGTCTTTACCAAAATCTCAGGGGTGTTCATATTCTGGAGTTACAATGATACAATTTCTAATCTTGAGTACATGGTTTCACCATTGCAGAATTAGAATATCGATTTAGTTCTTAAAGGAAAAATCAATCTTGTGACTGTTTTAAAAATATGATGTGGTATTTGTCCTAAGGTCTCATTACTAATATGTTATACTGGAGTGTGCTTTGTAATCATGTAGTCAGTTTTCGTCACTTGTGGTGAGAAAACTCAGTCCAGTATGGAAGCAGTTTGCCATGTGCCTCTGTTTAACTTTTTATATGAAGAGACAGGGACCCAGACTTACCTGATTAAGTGGAAGATAGCACATCACTGAGTGGTGGACACTAAATAGTATACAACCCAGACTTTTAATTCCCTTTGGTTCCTAGTCAGTAACATCCCAAATATAGTCACACAGTTCTTCTTTTATTGTATACCATATACATGATAAATTACTTATTCTCAAGAGACATTAACTCACCAGTCTAGTCTTCAGTGAATCCCACAGTTAAGAACACAGCCTGGAAGTCAGCTTGCTTGAATTCACCTCTCAGGTCCACTGAAGCTCAGGCAAGTTGGAGCCACTGACCATCAACTATAATGGGAGGAAAAGAATTTTGCTTCGCATTCTTTTTTCAAGATTGAACTAGATCATACTTGCAAGGCTCCCGTCATACACTTAGTGTATGGAAACCCTGGAGGAGAGTTTCAATCAAAGGGATGGTTTTATCATATGTATTCTATTAATGTGTGAACTGATGTCATGTTCTTTTTCTGTTCTTTCTCCCAATGATTTTATTTCTCCCCTGTTGTTTGATATGGGATGATGATACCAAACATTACAGGGGTTATATAATATTTAAAACATAAATCATTATTTCATCCCGATGTTTTATTGGCAGGCATAGTTAAGCTTTATTAAAATACCATTTGGGCCAAGAATTCCTCATGAAATATTAGGCTTGCTAATTTTCCCCCTACATTGTTGGACAAAGGCCTAGATGCCTTGTGTTCCCAATGTAATGTTTTATCACACTGACTATATCCCAGAAGTAGGAGTCAAAAGGGCAGTCCCATCATCACCCATGTCACCATGTTTCCACCATTTCTTCTTCCCTCTGCCAAGGACACAGACATGCAAGGCTTGGGTTAAATGTCTGGCACTTTTGAGTGTCTGGGGTTGAAGGTTGCTAGGAGCAGTGAAGCATGTAAAGCCTGTGGGTCGGAAAACCTAACATAGCTCTAGATGCATGTCGCTGCTTGCTTGGATGGTTATGAGAAATGTCCCCTGTGGACTGCATGACATGAGGTCATTTCTGTGCGAAAGCAAGACATGGGCTTAAAAGGAAATATCTGCAGGTGAGGCCTTATGGCAGAGTTTTGTTTTGATTTCTTGTTTTCAAAGAAAATCATACCCTTCATTGGACTTTTCCTCCAGCCATGGCAGAGGTTGGCTGGGAGACGTTGGAACAAAAGTTTTGTCAGCCAGTTTATCTGATCCTGAGGTAAGCAGAACAAGAAAGATTTTTCCTCTTAAATACACCTCCCCCTAAAAAGTGAAAATAGTCATTGTTCAGTATAATGCATCAGTGCCCAGTGCAATTCACCAGTGTCCATCACAATGTATCAGTGCCCAGTGCAATTCACCAGTACCCATCACAGTGCATCAGTGCCCAGGACAATGCATCATCCCCTTTTGAAAACGACTGCTTATGATTTGGGTTTTCTGATATCACTTCTTTTCATGTCACCTCTAGTTTGTGTTAACTTCTTCTCAACATAAAATTTTACATCTTGAAAGAGGTTTATTTTATTTTTAATTAAGTGTACACATGTGTGACAGGAAAGCGTATGTTTTTATGTGAGTACAGGTTCCCACAGAAGAGGAAGTCAGACCCTGGCACTGTAATTATAGGTGGTGATGAGTCATCCAACATGGGTATTGGGAACTGAACTTGGGTATCTTAACTACTGAGGCACCCCTCTCCCACTCCAGACATTACTTCTGATCTGTGTATACCTCTGAGTCACAAGCTTTGACCTCAGAGGCAAATCCTTGACTTAGACTGATAGAGGGAAAAATTGTTCTAGGCACACGGAAAGAACAGCTGGAGGAAGCTGACTGTTCACTTGCCTGATTCTTTGGGAAGACAACTTGAAACACAGACATGGCTGTAAGTTCAGATACTCAAGAATTGTGTGTCAAACCATTCATAAAGGCTGCATGGAAGGTAGAAGACATGAAGTTGTTCATAAAGTGAGAGGCAAAGGGGCAGCAGAGATGGCTGTACAACAGAAAAAAGATGAAAACTCAGGAGACAATGGAATGGAAGGAGCGGCCTGTTCCAGACTGACCTCTAGATCTGTCCCCAGCATCAATGTTCCTGAGCCCTGATGTCCCCCAATTCCAGTACTGACTGACATGCCTCTCCTGACCCTCGCTCTTTGAGAAACAGGGTATTAGCGGCTGTAGTGTAGAAATTTGCTGCAGGGTTTATAATAAGCGGTGATTTAAATCCCATGTAGTAAACACACAATATGAAAATATCAACATATGAACATGAAGATATTTGGAGAAAAATGTGGCAGTGGAAAGAGAGTCACTGTCATGTTCCTTCCACTCCTTCAGTGCTGGGGAACATCAGCAACACCCCTCCTTAACACACACTGCGCGTGCGTGTGCGTGCGCATACAAACACACACATGCACGTACATGCATGCACGTACATACACGCATGCACATGTGCAAGCACACACGTACACACACACACACACATGCGTGCATGAATGCACGCACATTCCTCACACCAAGGACAGACACATACGAACAATGTTTACATCTGGAAATGTATGTTTGAAACTCAAACTCAGCAGAATCTCACACAAACAATTCAATAGCTAACTCAGATATGGAAAGCACACATTGCCTTCTCATGAAAAATATTCATGCTTAGAATCACCACTGGTGGTTAAATGACAAAAGAATACAATGTTGAGCATCCTGGTTGTCTTCTCATATGAGACCCCAAACAAGACTGCATCAGTGAGGAACTGAAACAGCTCATCTCATGACATGGAATGTGAGTAATTCAAAGGTAAAGTGACATCAGCAACTAAGAGAAACCAGTGTAGCCAGGCTTGGTGCTGCACATATGCAAACCCAGCACTTGAGAGGTCAAGGCCGGAGGATCACTTGTGAGTTCAACACCACCCTCAGCTAAATAGGGAGGGAGGAAGGAGGAGGGAAGATGGTGTGGTGAGGCTGAGGTGACTTAACCCAAATTTGGCTAATTATAAGTCTCATCTGAGACGCTTGCTAGAGACATATAAAATCTCTTCTTGGTGAGTTTGATCCAGGTGAATCCTACCAATCCTTAATAAGTCAATGACATCAATAACTTGCAGTCAGTGAATTAAGTTTCAGGTGCACCCTTTCAGTTGGTATTTTCTCTGCTAATAGGTGGATATAGTTGGGGGTCATTTGAGTTGGTCCCCTCAATGGAAATAGACCTGGAGTATGTTCATAAAAGTGACAGGACACATACATGATGCTTAGATATCATGAAGGCAGGCAGGCAGGCCAAGTACTGCCTGGCAAGTATATTGACTTATAGCTGTTGACTGCTTACCACTCAGTGCAACTGTCTGTGGAAGAAACGTCGCTCGCTGTAACTGAGTACACAAAAGGACTGATTTATTATACAAGGTAAGCCAATGTGTTCTCATGAACTACAGAGAGTAAACATACAGTGTACATAATAAACAAATTTAATATACTGAGAATAAATACAATAAACATACCAAGGAGTAGTAAAGAGGAACCCATAATTACAGCCACGTGACTAGCAGTCAAAAAAATAAAAGTCAGTGAAGAAATTACCTTATTTATTTGGAGCTATACACTGTTTTAGTGCCAAGGGCACAAAAATGGACAAGCTATGGTCCTGATCATAATACCAGATGCGTAGAAAGAACGTTCACCACCTAACCTAGATCTAGATGAATCATGAGAAATAGTGGGGGGAGGGATAACCTTTGAGGATCAATCCTTACTCACAAGGTGATACCAACGACCTTGTCATTTTAGTATAAACTTTTTTGTTTTTTTTTTGCATTTATTGCTTTTTACAGATAGGCTAGAATAAATATGTGTGAAGTTGATCCAGTTTTATCAAGATAAAATTTAACTCTGTTGGGATGATTTTCTTTTCTTACGGTTTTACCCATAGTAAAACCTCATTTCTGTCATCAGAGGTAACACAAACAGAGCAATGCCAGACGGACTGACTTGAGAGGTCACCCCTGACTTCATTTGGTAGGTTTCGCTTTGCGGATTGTCAAACATTTTCTCAACTTACGTAAGGAAAAGGCTCGAGGTCACTTGTGTATAGGATAGTGTAGTGGGCTTCACTGAGAGGCTACCTCTGTTTCTGTTTGCTAACAAACATGGCTCTTCAGCTCCAACAGAACCTTTCCACACCAGCAGTATTTTAGCAGAGCAGTCAAAGCTTTCTGAAGTACTGTTGAGTTGAGCTTACTGGTCAGTACACTGGCTTTCTACAAACAGTATTATTTTCTTCTAATGAAGTTTTAGGCACGGAAGAAAAGGTGACCATTTAAGCTAAGTAATCTGGACCATTTCTGTCCATCTTTATGAACGTTTTTTCTTACGTTATGTCCTATATCCATGAAAGCACCTTGATATATCCTGATATATCCTGCACAAGAACTGGATAAACAACACAATAAAATGAGTACAAGGACCACGGGGATGGAACACTTATTTTCTGTGAGGACTCTCATTTGGAACTGAGCAATGCTCATGTCCGATGGTTATAGGTTACGGAAACTGTTAGCTGGAATAACAGGGAAGGGAACTTCAGTCAGTTTGGCTTTATTAATTAGCATTTAAATGAAACATGACACTAATATAGACTTCTGGTACACTCTTTAAAATTAGAACAGGACAAACGGCCACCTGTGTGACATCAATGTCTATCACTGAAATTTGCCCAAGTGAAAATAAACACTTGCTGCCTATGTAACTTCAGAGTGTGAACTATTTCTATCTTCCTGCAGAGATGAATGGCAGGGATTATCTGGTACCTCTGAGGAATGTGCACATGCCAAGATTAGAATACATCCAAGATATGGCATGAATGTGTGTGTGTGTGTGTGTGTGTGTGTGTGTGTGTGTGACAGATAAGGCCATTTACCTATATTCTTTTGGGTCCTAAGTAATATAGCATTTCAGGGTTCAAAGTCATTGCCTGGCTGATAAAGAATTAAACTCTAGAAAGCTTATGTGGCCTATAGCAGAAGGATTGACGCTAACTCAAACATTCTCTTTATTGTACAGAGGAAAATGGAAGCAAGTATAATGTTTTCAAATAATTAATGATCTTTCTCTTGTGAGGGGTTGGCTTTATAGAGATACCAAATATGTGATAGTTTTTTGGTGACAGGAAAGGATTTAAAAGGGGAAAAGTTATAACCAATATTACTAATGTTAAATGCATAGAAAATATTCTACAGTAGATCATGAATGTGAGTATCTTGTTAGAAAATGAATTTTCTTTTATCCTCCTTGGACATGGGCTCATGAAAAGCAAAGCAGTGCTAGTCTTCCAAATAAGAGTGTGGAAACACAGATTGCTCATTTCATCTCCCATGTCTGACAGACACTGACCAGACTTCACTCAAACTGATTCACCTCTTAAGGTTGCTAGCATGTTTGAACACAGCCTACTTTTCTAGTGTGGCCTGATCACAGTAAAATACCCATGATTGGAACCTACAAGAAGTGTATCTCAGAAACCGATTGACCAAAACAGGAAGCAGAAATCTCCACTTCACATACAGAAATCAGTCGAAGTTTATGGTGCCGCCCTACGAAGGCAATGGTGAGGATTCCTCAGGTGGGCCGACAGTAGGCATTGAAATACACATGCTATTGTGGGGTAATCGTGTCACATGTCTGCACGGACAAATGAGGCAAACACTCCATCTTCTTGGGCCAAGAGGCTTTCCGGGGTGTCGTATTCCAAAATGTTTCCTCTCTTCATCACGATAACCAGGTCTGCAGTCAGAATGGTGTGAACCCGATGCTGTGTGAGCATGAGAAACATCGACATTTGTTATGAGTTTGAGCACATGAGCCAAAACAATGAATATTTCACAGACTGACCACTCACGGTTGCTTCTTTTTACTTCGGGTGTACCGAGAAATACCTTTTTCTTGTATTAATTCACTCATTCATTTATATGCTTTCAAATACCAACCAGCATGGTGGGGTTTTGTTTGCTCTGTCTTGACTTTAGTACAGCCATTAGTCACTGTTTTACTGACAACTTTACACACTAGTAAATATGTCTCAATGAAATGCTAAAGGGAGCCAATGTGAACCAGTTGGGTTCTATTTTATGCTTGGTTACAGTTATTTCATGTGTGAGCCCATAAATCTACAAATTAACAAATAATAAGAAAGATTCTCAGAGACTGGTCTGGGAATCTGGAGAAGTTCAATCTGGTATTCAGCACTTGAATGCATTATCCAGGGTTATTGACCTATAGACTCTTATGGCGTTATTCAGGGTTGTTGACCTTTAGTCTCTTACAGCATCCTTGGAAGAGGGACTTTGGTGTTATTAACAACAACAACAACAACAACAATAATAATAACTGCCATTTATCAAGCATGCATCATACATTAGTGCACCGCATACATGACCTTGTGAATCATCAAAATCTTTCTTCAGCTGCAAGTCTCCCCTTCCTCCACTTTATCAGTGATAAAGGGTTCAGATAGATCAAGAAAAGTAGAGAGGTGGTACAGATATCAACAGCCGAATTATCATTGGATTATTACTGAGACAAGGTTACAAGTTTTAGAGGGCAAAGTACTCCTGAGCCTGGATACCTCAGGGAGGCTCACCAGCCATGATGACTGTTTAAAGTGACATGGTCTCACAGCAGACCAACATACATTTTAGCCACCCCACCTGTTACGTGTGCAGTCCTCATCAATATCCTAACCATGAATGCTGCACCTTGCAGCTACAGTGATTGATGGCAGTGCTGGTGCTGCCTTCCAGCGGGATGCGAGATCATTCTTCTTTTGGAAACTGCCTCCTTTTCTGGCAGGTGTAAGTAAATGATAAATAGCAGCTGCTGTTAGATATTCTCTTGACGGTTTAGAAAGGAAATCTGTGCTGTCCAATTTTAAATTTGCTGGGAGACATGTTTTAAAAGTATCAACAAGCCTTATCAATAAAGAATTTATCAGTGAGAAGTAACTGCCTCAATGATATTTCTTTTGTCTGCAGGATGCGAGTCTACAGATTGTTGAAGAAACCTATCAACTATTTAATTGTTGATTGAACTTCCCTGTTGAGTGTTTAACAGAGTGCAGGTAATCAAACTAAAACAACAAGCAGTTGAAAGCATATCTATATCTATATCTATGTATCTATCTATGTATCTATCTATCTATGTATCTATCTATCTATCAATTTCCATGGCCTCTGTGTTTGCATTGTGAACCAATGTACAAATCTTCATGAGTCCTTTTCTACTCTTCTGTCCTTGCTACTTGAGAGTTTTAGACTTGAGAGTGACTCTCAAGTCCAACTAGCCACTCTCAAGTTCTCAGTAGTCACCCACAGCTATTTTTAGAAATTATCCAGAAGCTGAAAGGTAAAGTCCCATCTTTGAGAAAAGACCAGAGGTATTTGTACCTCCGCACACTTTGAAGAAATAAACTCATCAAATTGTTTTACAACAATGTACTTTCTCTTCAGAAAAATATTATTTCTTCACTCACCATTTCAAAGGTGCTTTAAAAAAGAAACTGGCTTTTATATCTTGGAGACAGTTTTATAAACATTGCTATAACAGTCTAAAATCATGTTTACTAAAATAATATGAATATTGAACAATTTTAGCTAATAGAAATAGATATAGCTTGTGTTTTATGTCATTAATTCACATTATTTTCAGTTGTTGATAAAGTGTGAGGTCAGCTTTAAGTGTTGAAGAAGATTTCAAAATGCTCCAGAGAAGTTAACCCAAATAAAAGTAAAGAATAAATCATTTCCATAAATAAATACCAGGAACTAATTTGGTATGTGATGACTCCTTTTAGGAAGCTGGAAAAAAAATATGTATTTTTTAAGATATTTGATATTGATCAGTGACAGTTAACCAAGGCAACAGGGGAACTTTTAAATAGAGAAAGAAAATCTTAGTGAATCTGTGGATCATTCTGGAAGAAGTCTATGACATGTGTGGTGCTAGTCTGTCTTCGATGTGAAGGGTGGGCCTCTGTAGAGTCTTTCAGACACGCCTCACCCCTCTAAGCTTTACGTGTGTTGGTTATGTCAGGAGTTTAATGACCTAGATGTTAAGGGTCTAGAAGACTGGACAAAAGATTTGCGTTAAGTATTCTTTAAATACAGTTAGAAATCAGGTAAAAGAACGCCATCTTTCACTTAAAGATACAACTTATGATCAAGTAACCTTCATGATAAATACTCCATGGGACTCCCAATACCACCAAGCTTCATGTAGAGTAGAGCAGAGACTTGGTCTCCCGTGTGAGCAAGGGTCCGACATTCCTCTCTCTTCCAAGTCATGAAGGGGTAAAACAGGGAATTTTTCCTTCCCCTAAATATCTCCCTACACATCTCTAGCGAGGCAACTCTTGATGCATATTCAAGAAGTGTTTTTCATGTTAGCTGGTTCTCTAGCCTCTTAAATCATTTTCCATGGTGACAATGAACTTCTGAAGCTCCCCTCTTCAGGAAGGAGGAACCACAGAGCTTCTCAGGAAAATTAGAGAGAATGGGGTTTCCTTTACCTGGGCCTCATGGGAAGTCATTTTCTGGAGCTTGAGAAAGATGCACTTCAAAGAGTGGTCATTCTCCCAAGAGTAGCAAGTATCCCTCAAAGCACAGGGTTCTCAGCAGCTACACTAAGTGATCACTTAAAACCATCTCTGGGCAGGTAACACACATGGCAATTTTAAGGGTGACTAGAAAACAGCCTCAGATTAATCGGTCCTTAGGCCAGAGGCAAACCTGGTTCTTGCTTCTTAAATGCTCTCTTTGAAAACGTAAGTTGCCACATGATGCAAGCACTCGGGTGAGCTGACTTGTGCAGTTAGACCCCGTGGTTAGTTGCCCCCCTGAACCCCGAGCACTCCCTCTAATCGCAGCCTGCTCTCTGTCTTACTCAGCTGATTCGTCTATGACAACTACCAGAGAAGGAGACACTTGCGGAGCAGATCACGTTGGTCTACTTGTTGGTCATCACCAAAGTAGAAAAGAGGCCATTCTTATGCTGGAGAAGGTTTGGACCAGTATCACACTCCACTAAAATACCCTCAGAAAAGACTAAAACAAGGCCTGCATCCACAATAGAAGAGACACGGTGCTGAGGAGAGAGGTGGAGAGAGAAGAGAATCAGCAGGAAAACTGGACAAGTGTATCATTAAACAAAGTCTTCAGTGGGCATCAAAGATAACAAAGATCCAACCAAAAACAAGAGGAAGAGACGGAAAAGTAGCGCCCTTGCAAACAAGAAAATCAACAAGGGGCTAAGTGACTCATGGACCTGATTGCTACTGAATGTACAGATATCACCTTCTCCTGCTGTGGGGGATCTCATTGTCTTCTATTTTAAAACAGACAAATGGATAGAAATAGAGAAAATATACATAACTATTAGCTAAATTGGTAATGGAATTTAGGAGCGTTCCTTCTGAAATGTTCCTTCCAACCATCATGCTATTGAAAATTAGCACAGACACACAGCACGTGATCAGCTGGTGTCCTTATATTTCAGATGATGTCATTGAAAATATATATGATATATATATGTATATATGAACACACACATATATATATAATGTGAAACAAGAAAGAAACACAATTCAACATAAATATGTTTTACCTTCTCAGACTTAAAGTTCATAAACCCTTATATTCAAAGCTACAGAAGAATAAATGACCTTCCCACCCCACCCCCACCCCATGCATGTCACTTACAGCTATGGTTACGACCGTGCGGTCTGCAAAGGCTGTCATGACTACTTTCTGCAAAATGTTTTCCTGTCAAAAGAGAAAGAAAAGTTTCAATTTCCAGGTGCCTACCTTTTCTTGCTAAAACATTTTATACCCCAGGGTAATACTTCCACTGTCCAATTCCTTCTGAGCATGCCCACTCCAAGCCTTCTGTGGAGGTTGAAAGACAGTGTAGCTAGTGTAAGGCTGGGTTTTAGAAACGTCTTAAAAATGCAAGAAACATCAGTGGTCTTAAGTAAAAAGGGGACCATGAGAATGGAGGAAAAGATTTTTTTTTTTAAAGATGTATTTAAAACAATTTTAATCTTGTGTGGACTACCTGTGTGTATACATGCCATGTGTATGCAGGTACCCACAGAAGCCAGAAGAGGGCACCAAAGTCCCTGGAACAGGAATTACAGGTGGTTGTGAGAGGGCTCAGGTCCTGTGCTGGAGCTTGAAGTGCTCTAACTACTGAGCTGCTCTGCAGCCCCAGAGATCTTAAGGGACGGGGAGGGGAAGTAATGGGCTACAGGTGCCTTGAAAGCTCAAGGGAAGTCTAATTTGGAGGAGGAGAGGAAATTGGAGGGGCAAGCCACGTGGGATGGGATGAACAAGAAGAAAGCATAGTGGCTTTCAGGTGGGAAAGTGTCATGATGAACCCTGTTACTTTGTATGCTAACAAAAGTGTCATGATGAACCCTGTTATCTTGTATACTTGCGAAAATGTCATGATGATCCCTGTTAACTTGTATACTAGCGAAAGTGTCATGATGATCCCTGTTACTTTGTATGCTAACTGAAAAAGAAAACTCAGTGGTCCATCTTATGGACAGATTTATCACCAGGAACTTCAAAGGGGAAAATGCACCTCGTGAGCATGGAAGCGCATGCTCTTATTAAATAACAAGCTACACATGATGGAAGTGATTCAAACCCTGGTGCTGACCTTTGGCTTAGCAAACAAAGAGAACTGAGGTCCATGCCAAAATTTGGATTTTTGACCCATACAAAATGTTTATGAAAAATACATCTCTTCACATCACAAAATATGAGTATCATTATATTTGAAAAGTGTGAATCTTCTGTCTCACTTCTACAGAAAAATTTGGTCGCCTACCTATCTCACTTAGGTTGCTTGACTCATATATTCTGACGCCCTCTCTCCTACAGTATGCAGAAGCAGTTGTCTTTGACATGGGAGGAACTTCCAATCATAGGCCATTTTGTTAATTTATACAATGCTAGCTGTGATATTATATAGCATGGTAATATACTTTGATTAGTCTAAATGGGGGGGGGGGTCTGAGAAGCCAGGCACAGTGGTGTGTACCTGCAATCCCTAGTGCTGAGGAGAGAGATGCAGGAGGATTGCAAGCTTGAGGTGACAGTGAGCAGTGAGTTTCAGGCTAGCTAGGATTACATCAGAAGACTCTGTCTTAGAAAGTGGGGGTGGGAGTGGGGGAAATGAAGTCAAGTTAGCATCTTCATATATGGTTGGTTCTTAACAATTTTGAAATGGTTTCACCTGGGTGTAATTTTACCCAATTTGAACCAAGCAACCAGAAAGCAGCATGGAATTAGGCATGTAAAGTCTCTGACTTTTCCCCATGAGTCCATGGGGAAGCCCACTCTTAGTTTGAGTCATTATTAACCTTAAAAAATACAAATTGCAGTAGACGATGGCTGGCCTTAGTTATTATGGTCTATTGAAAAGACTGAACATTTCATAGTTTGGAGTTCTCCTGATCTGTGGTCTTATTCCTGAGCACAACATTCTGCTGTGTGCTGAGATTACAACACCTTGAAATGAATCAGAAAATAAAAATCTGGTATAGACGAATAAACTTCATTCCTCCAGACTAAGACCTCTACTAACAGTCTCTATTTTTTCTTCCTTCCTTCCTTCCTTCCTTCCTTCCTTCCTTCGTCCCTCCCTCCCTCCCTTCCTTCCTTCTCTTCCCCAGACAATCCCCCACAAGCTCTATAACAGCTTTTCTGCTCCATTTCCATGACATTAGGTTCTTTTAGATTCTGTAAGGCCATGCAGGATCTGTCATCCTGTGCTGACTCCGTTCTTTTAGGACAGTACCTTAGTTCCAACCACACAGTCACCAGTGGCAGAGTGTCCCCTTCTTAAAGGCTGTATGGCATTCCCTGATCTCAACATACCACATTCTCATTATCTGTCTGTCTACACACACTTAGGTGTATAAATTAATGTCAATAATGCTGAAAGGAGCAAGGCCATGCAGACTCTATTATACAGAGTCTTATTCCTTTTGAAATACACAGTAGTTGGCTACTGGGTTCACACAGTAGACCCATTTTTAGCTTTTGAGGGATTTCCATATGTCTTCCAAAGCAGCTGTATTACTGCTCATTTTGACCAACAGTGTGCCTTGGGTCCCTTTTCTGTCTGTCCTCCACAGTGCACATTGCATGGCACAATAAGCTCAGTCAATTATAATGTCACACACTGCAAAGTTGTTGACAGATTTTCAATGTTTCCACTACAAAGAAGCGTGATAAATTGCTTGGGTCTAAAGTGTGTTCATTTGCTTGATTGACTCCTTCTACAATATATAAAGCGGATGATGACTTCACATTGATCTCCTTCCGTGTGTGTGTGTGTGTGTGTGTGTGTGTGTGTGTGTGTACTAAACATTTACTAGTAAGAAGACAAACAGGAAATCTGCATTAAGATGTCTGGTGCTCATTTCCTCTCAATAGTGTTAGAAGTTTGAACTCATGCCAAGTGAAAATGTTATGGCAAGTGTAAGAGACCAAGTGGCTTGTCCAAGGCCACGCTTAGCTAGGGTATAGTAGGGCTTGAGAAGAAATGGAATATTCCATCCCCAATTTCTCTTCTCTTTCTGTTATACCATCCTGCTAATCTGTAATATCCCAGTGGATGAGGGCTGACTTCGATGTTCTCAGTGAATCTCCAGTCTTACTGTACTACATTAAAAGTGAGTCTTGATGATAGAAATCCTTTTGGATGATCAAAGGCATTGTTGGGAGTCATTTGCAACAACAGCACTGAGGATTCAGAACACAGCCAGAAGAACACACTGCAATTTTCAGTCACATTTCCAACATATTGGTTTTTGAAGCTGAGATATGAACTCACCGTGGCCATGTCGATGGAAGCTGTGGCCTCGTCCATGATGAGTATACTGCTCTTTCGAACAAAGGCCCTGGCTAGGCAGAACAGCTGTCTCTGTCCAACGCTGAAGTTCTCCCCTCCTTCAGTGACAGTAGCATCTGAGGGAAAATAGCAAGAGACTCATTGACAATAGAAAGTAACATTTTGGGGAAAGACACAGTTGGAGAAAAGAACATGACATGTGCACGGTTAGCATGGCGTGCTGTTGAAGAGATGTCTCCTCAGGGAATAAGGATGATGCTGGCTCATCTTATTTTTGACCACATGTGGAAAATTATGCCCTAACAGCAAGTCAAGAAATACTACTAACAATTTGTAAGACCAGAAGACCTTGGGAATTGTTGAATTATTTAATCCAGTCCTCCTGGGAGACTGTGTAATATACCTACCTATGGCCTAGGAACATCGAGTCCCTTGTCCAGAACATACTTGTGTAGTAGGGTTTGAGAAAAATAGAATATTCCAACCCCAATTCCACTTTTTTTTTCTATTATATCACCCTGCAATATGTCAACCCTGCTAATCTGTACTTTCCCAGCAGATGATAGCTCAATCTGTTTTTATATATGTATTTCTATTACTACTGTAACTTTATTGAAACAAACAAACAAACAAACAAACAAACAGAAAAGATGAGGGCTGAGAGACAGCCAAGCAGTTAAGGGCACTGGCTTCCCTTGCAGAAGACCTGTGTTTTGCTCCCAGCACACACATGGTAGCTTACAACCTCCTGTAACTCCAATCTGATGTTTGCTCCTAGCCTCTGTGGGCAGTGCGTGCGTACACTACACAAACAGATGAACAGTCACACATACACATGAATAAAAACAGATGATTTTTAAAATAAGGAAATGGGCACCAGAATCACGCAGTTCCATCAGAGCGTGGAGCTAGAGGCATGTGGAGTCAGATGTGTGGTGCTAAGAAACCAGTAACCACGGACTGTACCTAAGCCTCCCGGCAGAGATTTGACCATATTCTTCAGCTGGGCAATTTCTAAAGCCTCCCAGAGCCTGTCGTCCGTGCACTTGCATTCAGGATCCAAGTTAAATCTGTAAGGAAACATCTCTGTTTATCAGTGGATAATGAACACAGAAAAATATAAACAATACCCAGAAGAGGGCTCAGTTCATAGCAAGCACAGAACCTGAACATGGTCTAGTAAATATCCCCACAGAACTGATGCTAAACACACAAATCTATATGGGACCATATAATACACAACAGAAATATTTGGAGTGTATCAGAGATACAAGTTGATACAGTACTGCTGAATAGCTTGATGCATCTAGAACTTTTGAAAAATATTTTTATTTTAAAAGTGAAATATAATTATATAATTTCTCCCCTTCCATTTCCTCCCTGAGACCTTCCTATGCACCCCTTCTGACTCTCAAATTCATGACACATATTTCTTTAATTGTACGTATATGTGTGTACATGTGTGTGTATGTGTGTATGCATATCTGTATGAATACCATTATGTGAGTTCAACTTGCTCAGTACATATAATGTTACTTGCATGTGTATGTCTTCAGAGAAGGCCACTGCATGTTGGATAACCAATTGATGTGCTCTTCCCTAGGGAAGATTATTTTTCCCACTCTCGCCATTCTTTAGTTACCTGTAGTTCTGTGTCTAAGGTTAGACCAGTAGAACTTTTGATTAAAGAAATCTTGCAGGTGAATAATGAGTGATAGTCCATATATATTTTCTCTACTACAAATAATAATTCTTGAATAGAGTTAGCAAATTACATAGTAATTAAGTGACAGGGAAGGGAAGAAGAGAGAGAGAGAGAGAGAGAGAGAGAGAGAGAGAGAGAGAGAGATGTAAAAAACAAAACAAACAAAAAAGCCATGCACGTGTCCACACACCCACACACACACCCTTCCTCAATGTTTTAGTAGAAGTCTGGGCATCCTTTGGACTCAAACAATCTACTACTGAAATGACAATTCCACCACTTGGAATACGAAGGTGGGAAAGCCACAATAGCTTTGAGTTTCAAAATAATCATTCCTAACATGGAGATAATAATACGCTCCCTAAAAGCCTTTTCTAAGGATTTAATCAGACAATGTACTGAAGCAAACTCTTGGGAGAAAAAAATATCTCCAATTATTTGTAGATTTTACTGATTTATGGGAAACTACAAAGATTCCCATACAAAGGGACTGAGAGCAATGGAACCACTTTGGCCAAGTGATCTGAGAGGGGAATACAAGGCAGGGAGGTAGACAGAGAAGGTCTGTGGTATCTGCCGAGCAGGACTGACACGGGAATCAAGCAGGGTCTGTGAGGCAGGATACCTCAGACATGGTGCCACTCACTCTGGGCTTTACAGGATGAAACAGAGAGCTCAAAGCTCACGTCTAGGTTATCACATCAACACTAGGGGCTCCCTCTCTACTTGTGGGGCAGCATGCTGTCTTTGATCAGCTCCATGAAGTTGCCAGACTAGCCCGCTCACCTGATAGAGCCGCTGAACAGGATTGGGTCCTGGAGAATGATGGACAGCCTGGAGCGGAGCGTGTGCAAGGGCAGTTTGGAAATGTCTATCCCATCAATGACTATCTTTCCTGTGATAAAAAACAAACACCACGGACAGGTAGCAAACTCATGAGAGACGTTTTCATTCAATTAATTGTTAATATTTTATCCCCTCCCCTCCCCCACCTTCACCCGGCCGGGAGCTCCTCGTCTCTATGTCCAGTTCCACCAACGAATGAATTAATAAAAGATTTTTTTTCCAATTCTGGATTGGAATACAGAATGCAAACCTTCCCATTGAAGTATCAGAAACATCCGTCTCTAACAAAACGTACATTTCTGGTGAGATTTCTCTTTCTGATATATTTTTCCCCCTCAGAAGGAATGTTCTGTTATTTTTCAGTATTTGGCCATGTAAGCCAAAATCACTGTTTTCCTTTGGGTCCCCTGTCTTCTAGAATGCTCTTCCAGTTTTATTTTGCTTCGTGGAATATTTTGGAATCAGACATTCTGTACATATATCTTGTTTTTGTTGCTGTCTAGCTCTACCTCACATACCAATTTCCTGAAGAGAAACCCTTTGGCCCGTCACCCACAGTTGTAATGAATAACACCAGGCACTGCAAACAGGAAAGCAAATTCTGACACGAGATCTGATTTTATCAAGGTTGCTGTACTGCCTACAGACTTACAGGACTATGTATTCTTCATGTCCTCTTTACCTCATGGATTCAGTTCCTCATCTCTGCTATGCAAAGATAGTGTTCCTTGTAAGCAAGTGTGATGACCTCAGAATAGCTGCTACAGCCCACTGACTTAGTAAGCAGGGGCTTGTTCAAGCAGAGGCAAGGAAGATGAGCCTAAATGGTTTGTTTCTGGCAGCCCTTGTCTGTTAGCATATTAATAGCCTCCTGCTGCATCAAGTTAGTGATGGTTCTCAGGGCCTGAGATCACCTTCGTAGATGCCTGAGGATCAGGTTAATCAAAAAAATCAAACTCAGTGATCACCACAGTTTTGTTAAATGTCAGTTGTCTTCAGAGCATGTAACTGCTCTGAGACACAAACTCTGCAGAAGGCATGCCCATTATAGAATAAGCAAACCACTAACAAATCTAGTGGTTGATATGTGTGTGTGTGTGTGCA
>JADRCH010000203.1:1899206-1932386 GCA_019843965.1 Rhynchomys soricoides | reverse complement strand
CAAACCACTAACAAATCTAGTGGTTGATATGTGTGTGTGTGTGTGCAAGTTCAAACCACTAACAAATCTAGTGGTTGATGCTTACTATGCTACTGAATTTACCACCCCCCATTCTGATTGCTATGGTTCAGACTCATATATATATATATATATATATATATATATATATATATATATATGTTCTTTTGTTATCTTTGGGGTTCCTACCTCAACCAATGTACAGGATTCTAAGTCCTGATAAATATTTGTGATTTATTTTTGTAGAATTAAGTACGCTGATTTTGCTTGATTATTTTAAAAACACTTCCTTTCGTTCTTTAGTGTGTGTGTGTGTGTGTGTGTGTGCACGTGCATGTGTTGCACAGAAGCTGAAGTGCACACCCCATGGTGCATGGGGAAGCTAAAGAACAACCTGTGGGAATCAGTGTGTCCTTCCAGTCCTGAGACAGAGTCCAGGTTGTCAGTGTTGGTGACATGCAGCTTTACATGCTCAGCCACAAGAAGCCACCTGGATGATAACATTTTACTTAACAACTCACCATCAAATATGTCAACCATTCTGAAGAAAGCCAGAGACAAGGAGGACTTCCCACTACCAGTTCGACCACAGATGCCCACCTGAGGAAAACAGGAGCAATCAAGACTCAGGCAAAGGCATGAAAGGGACAGAGGTAATTTTAGCTCTGTCAAGGCGTCATGGGACATGAATTATGATAAAAGCAACGTTCTCACTCAATCCTACTGGTTACATTCTGGTTTTTATGTTTGTGTGGCTGTGTTGCTCTCCGTCTATGGTTTTATTACAATACCAAGTTACAGCTGGACCTTTATACAACTGTCCGGGTTTAGCTGAGCTGTGATGGGGCTCCACCAAAGATCTATGCAGACAAACCATCCGACGGCAGTGAACCCCGTACCTTCTGGCCAGGTTTGATGTAAGCCTTGACATGTTTCAGAACAGGCTTCAGGTTATTTTCATATCTGACACATAGATCATGAATCTTGATCTCACCTTCCTGTGGCCAATGCTCTGGAACTTGAGAAGGATCTTGCAGAAGCAGAATAGATAAACGGCAGTTAAAAGAGAGATGAAGAAACGAACACACTTAAATACACATATAATTTCCAGGAGTAACTTTAACACATACATATACCTGTATATATAATTTTCCATAAATTCATTGTAGTTCTGAATCAAACTGTGGTAGCTTATTTTTTTGAATTAAATAACATTCAGAGTAAACAATATTGATTGAGGATTTAAAATTTTGGGAGTCATTTTCCTTCCTTAAAGTTTACCTCTTGAAAATTCCATGCAGATACACACTGTACTGTGACTATTCTTCACCCTGACCCACACCCTCTCTTAGCTTCCTTCCACTCCTGCTGATGTCTCCAATCTTCTAATTAACCCCCTCCTATTGCCCTGTTTTTCTCATGTGATACCTGGGCCTGGGGGATGGGCAATAACATCATCCCACCTCCAGCATCCCAGCATTCAATGCTATTCAAGCTAAGCAAAGATAATTCATTTCTGAACAGTCTCTATGTAAGTGGATCCTCAAACAACCAACATTTTGTTTGTTTGTTTGTTTTTGTTTTTTGTTTTTTTGAGACAGGGTTTTTCTGTGTAGCCCTGGCTGTCCTGGAACTCACTCTGTAGACCAGGCTGGCCTCGAACTCAGAAATCCACCTGCCTCTGCCTCCCAAGTGCTGGGATTAAAGGTGTGCGCCACCACTGCCCAGCCAAAGTTTATAATGTGAGCATTTCAGTTATTTGAAGATAGAAGATATAACTTGAGAGGCAGGTATGAAGTCTGCGCCAGTAGTTCTAAGTGGACAGCCGCGTGGGGACGTAAACGCAAAGCACTCTGGGAGCACAAAGTTTGGAGAGCTGCGTCATCGAAAGGGACTGAAAGTAAAAGCAGTTCTTGAGGTGATTCTCAGGAAATTGATCTCAAATATGTATAAGAGAAGAATAAAGATGTGAGGGAAATGGATCATGCTGTCGTGTCTAGGGAAGAAGCATGTGAGTGAGTGAGAAACGGGACTGGGCAAGTTCACTTAGTGGCCTCAGCTATAACCGGAACCACGGATTTTTCCAGCTAGAAAGCCACTGAATGACTTAGACAAAGAAATGCAGTTTGATTGAAATTCACATCTAATGAAGACCATACTATGTGTCTACCACCAACTGTCCTGGCAGTTTTATTCTAATAGAACTGAGAATCTTGTTTAGTAATTATCACGTTTCTTGACATTTAAATTAATAAGCTATAAGAACGAGAATACAAATAGGTCCCTAATACATTTACAGTTGTCTCTACATAATACTGAATAGAATCTACTTGTGTCCAAGACCAAATTTTTGCTTATTCTCAGCTGCCAATATCACAATATGAATATTCTTATATTCATATAAGAATGGGTGTGGCATGTACACACATATTCTCAGCACTCAGGAGGCTGAGGCAGGAGAATGAGTTTAAGGTTAGCCTGGGCTACATAGACAGAACCCAAAACTCCAAAAATCAATCAATTAATTAATTAAAAATGCAAATAAATAAAAATAAGAAATAAATGAATAAAAAATTGAAAAGAAGGAAGGAAGAAGGGGTTCTCTTGGTACTATAGTGACAAAGCAAAGCAGATGTCCGGTGCCAGGAGCGGACTTGTTCACGGTACCCATGGTGCCTTCATAGTTCTCGGACTCCATAGTCAAGAAACTGTTCACTTTCTTCACTGCACCCATCTGGACTTCCAGGTCGGCCAAGTTCCTTACAACCCAATTCAGGTAATTGGTTATCTGTAACAGGTGACAAGAATGGTCACACTTAAAGCAAGCAAGCAGTTCTCATGATCATTGGACATTTGGGGACAGAATGACCTGGACATTGTCCATTGCTCATTTTAGTGCCTCAGTTGGGATGTAAACAACACAAGCAGGGGTCTCAAACAGCCTCTAGAACAGGATGCCTGTGGGATCTGGGAAGTTTTTAGACACTAGCTACCAATATCAGAAAGAAATCTAATTGCCTGGGAAATGCTTCAGTCTGCAAAGAGATTGCCATACAAGCTGGAAGACCAGAGTATGGATCCCTAGCACCCATGCAAAAAGCTGGGTATCGAGGTATAAATCTGGGACCCAAACACTGGAGACACAGAGGCAGGAAAATTCCTGCCTCTTGGCTGGAGCCTGTTGGCTTGCTGGTCTAGCCAAATCAGCAAGCTTGGGTTCAATGATAGAACCTTTCTCAAGTAGTGATAGAGAAGGACACTCAACATCAATCTTTGATCTCCACAGGCATGTGTGCACACACATATATGTATACCCACTCACACGCATGAACACATACACACCCCAAAAGAAAATACACAGATGGAGAGATGGCTCAGCGGCTAAGAGTACAGATGCCGAGGACCGGGGTTTGATCCACAGCACTTATATTGGGTGGTTCTCCACTGCCTGTAGCTCCAACTTTAGGGGATCTGACATCCTCTTCTGGCCTCTGTGAGCACCTGCATCCATGTATGTACACATGCACAGGCACACATGCACACATATAAATACACATAATTAATTTTAAAATAAAAAGAGAAATTAATCTAAGTTGTCCTAAAACATTAGTTTTAGGCTCAGATCTGTTATCATGTGTAAACATCATCTTGTTAGAAATGTCAGATTTCACTAGTGTCCATGAAAGAGGGTTGATCATTTCTATGGAAAGTCCCTCTGGCATTGCATGGGAAGAAAGGTATTTTCATCAATACCCACCGTGAGGGCATACAGAAGGCCCAAGCCCACTAGTCCAGAGTTGGAAGAGCCACTAATGGATGCAATGGAGGCCGTCAGAACTATGCAAGCTCCCAGGTAGTCCTGTAAAGGGGAGAAGCAAGTTAGAAGACCTGAAGATTTCCCAAGTCATTAAACCAAAGATGCCAATCAACACAGAGAGAGTGATCAGTCAGTGGGAAGCACGCCATTGCATGAGTGTCCAGTCAAGCTTCACACAAGTGACTCGTCAGAGGCGGAGTAAGGAAGACAAGTGACAAGGTTAGAATCAGGATTGGCAGTGTACTCTCCCAGGGAAGATATGGCTTACCTGAAGAGAAGCTGTGGTTGCTGTCACAACCGGGATCAGATTTAGTGGCCCCTTCTATATACATGTTTTTTGACAACAAGCAGCTATTTCATAGCTTAGACTTCATGTATGCCTGTGTCAAGGTGACTACCGAACCCCTCTGCAGAATTGCAGAATTGAGCCTCTGGTGCTTGCTGAAATCTGGAGTTGGGCATTTTGTCACCTGTGTCCATGTCTGGGACACGAGGGACATGAGATTTGCAGATCACATAGCGGAGGAAATGGACTGCATTTGCTTATAAGTTACAAGTATGACAGACACACCTTAATACCCCTGACTCTTCAATGACTCGATGATAAACTTGTGCAAAACTTCAAAGAAAAATTCATAAAAGGCAGCCTTGGAGTCAACTAAAAGGCATCTGCTCATCTCCTGGTGTCTCTTCTAATCTCATTCCCCAAATGTGTGAGCATGGTTTCTGCTTTATAGTGACCATGCATCACTTGTCCTAGAAACAGACTTTCAGATGTGATTATCTCAAGTCACAGACAACTGGTAAACTCCTTCTGCAGTTAGAGAGAGCTCCAGTCCCTCTAAAAACATCTCACCATTGGAAGATAAGATAATGATAATAATTAATAATAATAATAATAATAATAATAATAATAATAATATCTAATGTGCTTAAAACAAAGAAGGAGGTGTCTCCAGTGGCCCCCTGTGTGCACCGGTGCCTGTATCAAACCATAACAAACACCCTGCTGCTAGAGAGCTCACCGTGACGTATGAGACTGTTCAAATACTGGCTTTGCCAGTGAGTAGCCAGTAAGCTCAGATAAGAAATATAGATTCCTTTGAATCTACATTTCTTTGTGAAAAGTAGAAAATATGCCTAATTCACAGAAACATTAAAAGGGACAAAGTCAGAATTATGTTTCCCCCATCCTGGGAACTGAGATTGTTTTTACTTATGGATAATTTTTCAAATGTTTGAAACAAGCTTTAAAAACCAGTGTGTATCATAGAATATTAGAGGTCAGAATAGGCGCTAAGATAAAATTCCCTGACATCAAATCCCCTCACAGTTACAAACGGGGTTTTCAAAAGCAATCACATAGAGCTAACCTATTGAAGCAGTAAACGTCATTGAATAGTGAATTCTTTGGCTGCTGCTTCTGATAGAGCCATTGCTAACAGCACATCCCAGTCAGTCATGGTTCTCTTTCCTTCCGCCCCCCTTAGCCTGAAGTGATGACTGCACAGGTGCATAGCCCTTCTAGTTTAAGTTCTTCTCCTATTGTTTGTTAATGCCAAAAAGTTCCCAAGTACTTTGAAAACATTGTAGTTACAGGATCCCCCCAATCCTCTGAGCTCCCTATGTTAACCTTCATAGTTCCAACATGATGTGCTATGTTCACAACTTACACAAGGGGCGGAGCTGAGAGCGCTTGCTACTCTTGAGGAGGACCCAAGTTTAATCCCCAGCACCCATGTGCTGGCTCCAGGGTCATAAGCCCTCTTCTTGTCTCCATAGGCACCTTCTTTCACACGTATGTGTGCACATGCACACACACACACATACAACTTTTTAAGTTTTAGAAATAAAATAGAAGGATCCACAGCATTTCAACACTGTGTTTCATAAAGCAAAGTGACCCTAAGGTGAGGTTGCAGCAAGATGTACTGAAGGAATTTAAAGACACAGGGACTCAGTTCCTAGGAACCTTCTGTGGGTCGTGCACACCGAGGGCTTGACTTGGGGATTTCATGTCTGGCCTCTGCCTCCTGACCGTTGGTTCTTTTGAAAAGAAAAGCCTCACTCATATTTTTTTACATACTCCTTTGAACGTATATATCAGCCGGTATCACTCCCTTCTACTTTGCTGCCTCCCAGTTATATGGATAATGATTAAAAGCACACTATCACTCTCCTCCGATTCTGTACACTGCCTGCTCAGACAGCACCTGAGACTCCATCCCCGTTCCACCTCTCCTCAGCAGTCTCAGGGCCCTGGTTCCTTCTCATCAGTTAACAATCGACTCAGATGCCACCTTCTGAGAGAGGCCTTCACTCTTGGCTTCTGGCCCCAGCCCTAGGGTTGTTCTCTGTCATAATGTCCTGCTTAGTTTTCTCAAAGTGACTTGTTTCCGCAAATGCTCACGGTGCCTCTACTCTCAGTGGAAGCTGAATTCTGGAAGTCAGGGTCTCTGTGACTGTCTGACTCATCACAAGCAAGGAGACTGATGCCAAACGCATCCAGAAGGTCAGTTGCTCTTTATGGAATTAAGGCACAAGGTGAACGCACCCTTCATTGAAAAAAATGCATCCTCTCAATGATCTCCATAAGGGAGATCAAAATGATGTCATTTTCACAGGCAGATGCAAGTGTAAAGTGCCCCAAGACAGTCTCAGAAAGGCAAGCATGTTTTCTCTCACTTGCAGTTCTTATATTTTATATAGTTACAGAAAATCATGCATGCATGTAAGTTTGTATTTTTATATTCAAAGAGGTTATATATATATATATACACACACACATATACACATATATAACATATATAAAAGAAAACTTAAAAAACAAAGCAATATATTTTCTAAAGAATTAGAAACATTCCAGAGTATGTAACTAGAATGCTAACCAGATCTACACAAGAGGTGCTTTTTTTGTACAAAATATTTATCAAGATGTCTCACAGAGACTTGCTGAGCTTCAGATAATTCCTTTCGAACATACAGGTGAATTAGAAAGGTGAGACTTAGCAAGTATATAGACATTCATGCCCGCTCCCTGCCTTTCATATCCTGTGCTGTTAAGATGAACACATTTGATAGAATAGGTTTTATCTCCCTTCCACGTCTTCAAAATAGGTTTGAATAGCAAAATAGTTTAAAGGCAATAGATTAAGAAAACAGAAGCAAATGGTCTGAAAATCTTCACAGAAGACAGAAGATACTTCGGGATCAGGACTAGCACTCCTTTTGCTAAGGCCCAGCACATCCTAACCAACCTGTTTGGTGTCAGACACTTCTCACAGTGAGATTCCATTTAGGAAATAATCCTAAGTACATGAATTACCCATTCTCAAGAGAGAGCTCAACCACATCAAATCATTTGTATAGTGCCAAACTATAATTTTGTGTGTGTGATGTTTGGTGTGCATGTGCACATGTTCATGCAGGTGTGTGTGTGTGTGTGTGTGTGTGTGTGTGTGTGTGTGTGAGCGCGCGCGCTCATGCGTATGGAAGCCTGAGGTCAACCTCAGGCACTCTTCCTCAGGTTCTGTCCACTTTGTTTTAAAGCAGGTACGGAACTCACCAAGTAGGCTTGGCTAGCCTGCCACTGAGTCCCAGGGGTCTGCTTGTCTTCTTGTGTGTTCTGGGGGGCAGGGACTGAACTAAGTCCCTGTGTTTCTAAGGAAAGCTCCTCAGTTCCCCTGAACTGTAGTCTCTCCTGATCATGTAAAGCCAATGCTCCTGGAAGGGAAATCCTTGATTCCTATCGGCCATAGAGAAACCTCTGGTCCAGTTTCAGTGAGCCCATGATATCGATCTGTACTTGGGATTATAATGACTCTAATTCTCTGCAATCAGCAGCAACTGAAAACTAGAGGCTCTGCTTTTCTCCAAGTAGTCTTAGAAATGCATCTTTTCTCCAGCACTTGGAAACAGGAACATTCTATTAGGGACTCAGGTTACAGTGTGATTGCAGACCCGTCTGCCGAGGAGCTGGAAAGCTCTTGACTGTCTCACCAAACAGACTGAAGACAGACTAAGCAACTATTTTCACTTCCGCATGGCGTGCCTACTGACTTCTTGGGTTGTTTGTTTGTGTTGGCTTCTTGATGGGAATTTTTCTCTCAGCTTTCTACCACACAGCGTGACAAAGCCTTGGAACCACAGCCTGTACGTAGATAGACTTACACAATTTTTGCAAATGGATACCCCGATGCCAGAGAACTGGAATTGTTTCATATAGAGGGATGAAGAGAGGCCGTAAGTAAGCTGTGTTCAAAGGCCAGGCCCTGGGGACATACACAGAACCCTGGCCACTTCACTCAGCACTGATAGGAAAACAGTTCCTTGCCCTGCCAAAGCAAGCAGGGTGGGCCTGCTCTTGCTATTCGTTTGCCAGTCAAGTCCCTCTATCCCTTCGTTCACCCCTTGGATGTGTTGAAGCCTTTGTTATGCTTTCTCAATCCGAAGCGAAGAATGGGAAATGTGGTAGCAAGATGAAATCTCCCACACAGAAACCATAGCACCAAGGAAAGACAATAACTTGGGTGGTCACAATGCATTCCATTTCTCCTTTTCATATGCAGATGTGGTGTGTATGCTATATGCGTGTGTTTGCATTTGCACACGTGTGCCTATGTGTGTGCGAGGTGGCATGTGCATTTACTGTGGCAGAGTCCTCCAGACTAACTCATCGAGTCTGATTAGCTTTCCTGGGGATCCCTTCTCTGCTTCCTCAGTGCTGGGATGGCAGGTGGCCCCCACACCTGAGGTTCTAGGATCCAAACTCTTCTCCTCAGACTTGTGCTTCATCTATTGATGCATCGTCTACCCAGCCTCGGGATTTCCTGAACCCCTCCTCAACATGAACGGGGAAGAAGCAAGCAGCAGGAGTTTACTAGACAAAATTTTAAAGCCGGATGAAGCCCAGGGATCTTTTTCCGGATTCAACAACCTCCATCTGCTCTGATTTCTCTCCCCCTCTTTCTCAACAGGATTTTTTGCCAGCAGCGAGGAGATGGAGTGGGGGGGGGGGGGGGACTCTGAAATCAAGAAGTGTTTAAGAAGAAGAAATGGGGGACGCACGACCACAGGAAGCTCTGAAGTTAAGCTTTTTCCTTTCTGTACTAAGGCTTCCAGCCCTCAAAGAGGTTTCTGGAAAAGCTGCCTGACTAATTAATGCCCAATACCATGACTCTCCTGCCACCTTGCTAGTTGCATGTCTGTTCTGAGAACGTGGTGAATATTCACTCGGAGCAGATATTCCTGTTGATTTCCCGAATGCTGTGGATAATGATAGGGTGCGAGGGCTGTTTGAACAGTGCAGATGCGCCTTTCCTTATGGTTTACCATCCTCAGAGGATTTACAAAACAGAGCACATCTAGTTGTGGGCTGAGAACAACTTACACTCTCATCTCCAAGGTCCTGATTTCAGCGTTCATTTTCTCTGACAAAACCCCACGTATGTGAGTCTGCTGTTGCGGATACAATGATGAGGTCCCATCCATGTGCAAAAAAGCTTTTCCTCACTAGAATTCATTCACTTGACTTATGGGACAATCCACCTGTGACATACGTTCCTAAACTACAACATTTAGTATTAAATAAACTTATTTTGTTTTAAGTGTAATGGTGTTTTATCCAGTGTGTGTGTGTGTGTGTGTGTGTGGGTGTGTGTGGGTGTGTGCGCGCGCGCCACATTCATGGCTGGTCCGAGGTCCCTGAGAAAGCCAGACAAGAGCATGGGACTCCCTAGACCTGGAGTTGCAGGTACTTGTGAGCAGATGTGTAGGTTCTGGGAACTGAACCCATGTCCACTAGAAAAGTCAGTGATCTCAACAGCTGAGCCACCTCACTGGCCTCTGCATTAGTTTTTGAGGGGAAAAGTGTTTTGGTGAGTCTCTGAAGCATTGTGATAGACAGAATGCAAAGAGAAGGTAAAATAACAAATGTGTTTCATGCAATGTCTTCCCACATGTCAGGGAGTTGGGGAATGAAGCGTCTGCCCTGGCCATTTAGTTTAAAATCCAATCTCTTCTTTAGTCTTCAAGAAAACTTAATTCTTTTATACTCAGGTAGATTTGATTGCTTTTCCTGTGGGGGTTAAAATACTGGGTCAGATGCAGCCACTTTGAGCTTGGCTGCTGCTTCTTTCTAGTTCACCCGGCCCTTCCCTTTCCTGGCAGTCCCGGGCGCTGATATCTTGGTTTGGCTCTAAGAACTGGACATATGGTTTGCATGAAGATTCTTGTCCTACACTTGTCTGTGAACCTGTCATTGGGAAGTGCTAAGGGCAGCAGCCATTAACATCTCAAGTCCAAGGCAAACGGACTTACCCCTAAACATCATACCTGATCTCCAAGCTAAGAAAGCCCAGACTCAAGGGCAACTACTGTCACTGTCACATTATAGTTGTGGAAATCCACCCACAGAGATATTCTGTTAGTTCTACTATCCCAATGTGATATTTCCCCTCAGAGAAAAATGGAGATCTTTAAAAGAAGAAAGAAAACTAAGGCTTAAAATAAAGAACAGTCTAGATGGGGTCAACAGTGCTTTGGGTTTGTTATAGATTTTATTCAACAATGCACCTAACATTCATAAATCTGTGACTGCTAAGCAACTCTGTCCTGATTTTTCCAGCCTTCGCACCCTCCTGAAAGATGGTTTATTTGTTGATTTTAACAACTATTGCTTCTTTCAAAATTTTGTGTAACATAATTGTGTTCTGTTGGTGAAGAGTCTCTGTAATAGCTAACATGGAGGTAAAGGGTCTTTACCACTTGTGCTGAAGAGTCTTCACCACTTTTGTCAACCAATGAGAAATCACAGTAACTAATGACATAGGTGGTCTGAGACTGTCAATCTGTATCAATCCATTAAGGCCACTCTTGAACTTGGGAGCCTTTATTTTGAGCCCATTAAATTTCCTTTATCCTCTACCCTCTCTGGTACTTGGGTTTAAAAAGAAAATCTGCATCTGGTTGGGGATACAAATCATCTACAGCAGCGACTTAGCTTAATTTTCAACTTGACAAACCTAGAGTCATCTGGAGAGAGTTCCAGTGAGGAGTTGCCTATACTGGGTAGTCCTTGGGCATGTCTGTGGGAAACTTCTACATTAAGCTAATTGATGTGGAAAGTCCTTTACCACTGTGGGCAGCAGTAATCCCTAGGCACATGTCCTGAAATGTGTTAAGAGTAGAGGAAGTAGCTGCACACAAGCAAGTGCATGAGTGTATATTGCATATATGTCTCTCTGCTCTTGACAATGGACATGATGGGACTAGAGCTCTAAAGTTCCTGCCTTGACTTCCCACAATGAGGGAGGGTAAGCTGGAATTGTAAGCTGAGATAAGCCCCTTTCTTCCCTCATTTGTCTTCTGAGAGGATATTTTATCACAGCAACAAATCAAACTAGAATAGCAAACTAGGGCAATTATGTTGTTTTCATAGGGACATGTCCATGAGGTACATGTTTTTATTCTTATTTTATAAATGAAGAGGGATCTGGCACAGCAATAAATTAATCTGGTACATGAAGTCTATACTGTGCCAAAGTCTGTGCTTATTCCACTGTGTCACACAGGGCAGAAGACAGCAATAGATGACTTAGTCACTGACATTTTATACGAAAATAACCCTCCACTGGCTTAAAACAAAGAAATTCACCATCCCTTACAGGCTTGTCTGGATCAGTGAAGAATATCAGTGTATGTTGTCACGTTTGAAACTGTCTTTTTTTAAAAAATGGCATTATATAAATATTTACTTTTCCATGAACTCAGGTAGTTCAGAGAATATAAGGAACACAGAATGATTTTCACTTTGGGAGCTATTTTTCTTGTGATTAGCTCCAACATTAAAACAAATTTCATGTGGAACAAAACCAAACTGTTCTATTTTAAAGTCCAGTCAATGGAGGCCCGGTACTGACTCTCTGTAGAAGGCTAACTCCACCAAATGTCTGCTTCTCTATGCCAAGTCTCTTGTCTGCTCGGTTTCCATTACGAAATCACACAAGGAACACAATGAACGTACCGTCCTGACCTCCAGCCATCTGTTGGCTGCTGAGAGGAATAAGTAGGCAGTGTTGTTCGTGTCCGTCAGCTCAAGCATGCGTTGCTTGAACCTGGTTTCATGCCTGCAGAAAACCAAGACACCACGATGTTAGTCACCTCACATGAGAATTCGTGAAAGCCAGTCACAGTCAACTACTAAACAATTTGCGGGAGTGACACACAGGTGGGATGTGTGACGAGTGAGTGGACTCCAGAGTCACTCTGCTGAGTTCTGGCTAGAGACCAAGAGGACAAGTGTTTCCTCTGTTTACACACTACAACTAGAAAAAGAAGCCATTGCTATGACAAATATTTATTAAAGGTTACTTTGTAATACCACAATACTGAAAGATCCATGCAAAGGAGACTTGGCCTATGCCATCTGGGTTATAGAAATCACAATCTGTTCACCTGTGCTTGAGGCATTTATTTTGTTTTTCCAAATGATATTGAGCTGGGCTGGATGAGAACCAATGGGGACAGAAAAACACACTTATAACAGGCAAATGTATACCTTCAATATTCTTTTTGTTCGGCTTTTTTTTTTTTTTTTAAAGATTTATTTATTATATGTAAGTACACTGTAGCTGTCTTCAGAAGAAGCGCCAGAAGAGGGCATCGGATCTCATTACAGATGGTTGTGAGCCACCATGTGGTTGCTGGGATTTGAACTCAGGACCTTGGGAAGAGCAGTCAGTGCTCTTAACCACTGAACCATCTCTCCAGCTCTGGCTTTTTTTTTTTTTTTAAACCCAAAGAAAGAAAGTAGGATGCCAAGGAGCAGAAGATTGAGGGATCTTGCAGACGGTTGGCACAGCACAGGGTCTGCTTACAGTGACCCTGTGAAAGAGAAGGAGATTTACTTTGGGTGATGGGTGAACTGAATAGAGACAGAGGGTGGGGAGAGAGAGGTAAAGCCAGGCTTCCCAGAGCACGTGAAGATTGTCTGGGAGTTGCTTCAGAGGTGAAGCTGGGTTTCTGAGGTGAACAAGGCACTGTAAGTACCCTTCGTGACATCAGAGAATATCCTCCATCTTCCAGGTTTGGGCAAGTTTCTCACCCTAACGGTCATGGTGATGGAGAGACTGGTCCATGGAAAAATTAAGCTCACCCTTAGTGCTCAACATAATCAAACACAATTCTGTGTGGCTTGTTTTACGAGCAGAACTAGGAATAACCTTCATGCAAGCATATATCCTGAATGAGCATGTCTCACCCTATACCTCAGTCCCCTTGCACTACCATATATGACGAATATATGACATAGAAAGGTGTTTTCTAAAAAATTAAGAAGATTCTTAAGCACTTGAACATCCTAGGTATGATTTCACACATACACGCTGAAAAAAACCCTTTTCTATATAACAAAAAATATTTCCTTACTTTGTAATCACTGTCCTTAAATAATAGACAAAACAGAGCTGGAAAACAACTGGTCTGAAAGTTGGTTACTTACCCAGCTGAGTTAGCTTCTTTCCTCTCTGTGGCCACGGCTGTTCTGACATAAGCCATCTATAGGCCATTTTGTAAGGAATTACTGACCCATTCACTAGTGAGCCCTATTTGCTAAAAGAGTCCTCCACTCTTGTAAAATCTTCCAGTAAAATTGCAAAACTTTAAAATAACTCATCACTTGTATCAAAGAACGAAGAAGTCCTGGGTGGGGTGCTTTTGGCCCACCATCAGTCCATACAGGCCAATATAAAGCAGATACTTGGTATCTCTCCAATCAATCTGATCATTGCAGTATGCCAAGCCAGAGAGATAATTTGGTAAGACAGCAGTGTCTGATCTACAATGATCGGAGAGTTTAGCAGTGAGAGCCAAACCATTACTTCGATTTGAGTTATGCAGTCTTGAACTAAATGCCACGTCCAGGGGGACCTGTGTCAAAGAATGGCAGCCCCATGGCTTGGGACTGAACAGTCTAAAGAGCGTGTCTGCCTTCCACATGACCTTAGGAGGGGTGACTGTAGTGAGGAGCTGGAGGATAGAATGGCCTCTGAGGTTTTAGGATTCACAGCAGTAGTGAGAAGGAATTGTGATGGTCTTTGTAAGGCTTGCATTGCCATGCTTGCCAGGCATCTGCCAGGTGGACTTGCTTGCTAGAGGAATGTCGGCTATATTCACATCTAAGCATTCTTTCACCACAGCAAGGAAGTCACTGTGCTAGATTCTGGACATACACAGTGAACAAGATGTGTCTTTCTCAAGGTGGGAGAGACTGTGCTAGCTAATGAATCTGAGGTAGCCCAGGACCTTCCTTTCATGAGCCTAAGAGCATAAGGGGGAAATTTACATGGAGGGTCTGAATAGAGAACCAGGTAGAGGGGGTGGAGAGAGGGGAAGGGCTAGCCTAGGCTTCCTATAGCACAAGGAAGATGGTATGTGAGTAGGTTTTTTGGGTGGGGCAAGTTCCTGGGGTGAACAAGGCATTGTAGGTGCCTTAAGAGGAAACAGGAGTGAGAAGATCCAGGGCTTTTCTGGACTGGTTTTCTCACCACCCTGGACAAATGCATCCAGTAGATCAGAGTTTGTGATCTTGACAATGTGCTCTGTCTGGGACCTGCTTCCTGCTGCTGTGGTTGTGGAGCTCTGGAGCTCCGTTTCTATCACTGCACATTCGTAGGGAACTGGCAACAGCCTGGAGCAGAGGGAGGAGGGCTGAAAGGGCAGGGAGCATTCCTCTGTTTCTGCTTGGCAAGAAACCTTCTGGTTTCCTAATGGAAACTTTGACACACTCAGCCTGTATCTTTTCATCCACATCCAGTTCATCTTCTGAACATTCTTAGACCTTTATTCTGTCAGACACATGCACACGCACACACACACACATACACACACACAAACACACACACATATACATACAAACACACACACATATACACACAAACACACACACATATACACACAAACACACACACATACACACACAAACACACACACATACACACACACACAGCAGCAGCAACAAAGGTCACTGACACCGTAGTCTAATTTAGCTGTGATACTTTCCTTGTTAATGACTATGGGTTTCCTGCTATGTGTGAGTGTGCCCCGAGCCCTGGGTGCAAAGGGAACATAACGTACAGCCAGAAAAGGAGGGCTTTCTGAGGGAGCTGGCCCAGGGGACACCGGCTGCACATAGGAAAGGAACAGATATGGGAAATCATGTGCTTAATTCTTTTCAAATATTTTCTAAGATTTATTTTCATTTTAATTATGTGTGTGTGCACATTTAGGTGCACGTGAGTACAGTTGCCTGTGGATGACAGAAAAAGTTTTAGATTAGCTGTTGTGAGCCACCAGTTATGTATCTCAACGTCTGAGCTTTTCTCTGGCCCTGAGAACATGCTTCGTTCTTGACCATGAGTGCCAACCCCAGTGATGCTAGAAACTTATCCACAGCAGTTAGGCCATCACTATCTTTTCAAAATACTTATTATCACTGGGAAACGCTATCATTTATGATATTTAATAGACAAGATACTTTTACACGGAAGTTAGAAGATCCATGTTTTGCATACTGATTATTCAAATGCAGAAGGTTAATGTGTAATATAGAGTTTTCTTAATGTACAGTCCACTCAATTTTACCCTGTGTCTAGTGCAGGAGGAAAATTAAGAAGTTGGACCTTGCCCTGGCCTACTTCCTCCTTCTTTTTTTCTAAATCTTTCTCAGATTTTCCAAGATATTCTCCATCATTCATGCTTGGCAGTTTCAGATGACCCATGTTGTTCCTCACCAGATTCCTGACCCCCTACCCTCCACACTTTCTAGAGGCACAGTGTACAAAATCCCCTTCCAGAAAAGCTGCCCTTCTGACTAGCCACATCCCTGTCAACCTGCTACTACAAACTGCTCCATCCACTGCCTCATCCTGCCTACACTTCACATCTTCCCGTCAGCCATTAAATATCTCTAGCTCATTACTCTCTTTTTAAAAAATGATTCCCCCCAAAACACCCCCGGGGAAGAAATCTTTGAATTCTTCCTACACCAGCACTTTTTAGCTAATCCAGCATCCTCTGACTTCTGATTTCACTCCTCCTTAGCTAATTCTGTTATTGTTAAGGTCGTAAATAGCATTGTGGTTTCCATATGCAGAGGACACCTTTAACTTCTTCTTCTTCTTTTTTTTTTCTGTTTTTACCACTGTTATCCATTCAGTTTTTTTTAAATATGCTCATCTGTGTAACTTCTGTGACACCTCCATCCTTGTCCAGGTTGTACAATGCCTTTCTGATACATGTCTTTACTCTTATGAAATTCTCAGGAGACTAAACACAAAGTCTCATCACTACCCTAAGCTTTTGCCTCCTTATGTGGCTTAGTTTCTCAACTGATAAGAATTCCTCTCCCTTGGTAGGAAGACAAGGTCTTCCTGAGACATGTGTTTGATACCATTTCTTCTCTGGAGTCTTGGGAAGAGGAGGATCAGTCTGAATTAAGGTCCTTCACAATGATGCTTCTGGCAATGCTGTGTCTCAAACACAGCCTCCTGGCATCTTTCTACCTTTAGCCCCAGTCATCCTGACTTATCCTTGATGAGTCAATTATTGTAAGTAACACAACTCTGACTGTGTCAGTTTCCTGTTGAGATTCTTCAGTGACTCCACAACACAGAAAGAACAGAATCCAAGTTCCACACAGAGGAACTCACTCCTTCTCTGTTAGCACCAGCCTCCAGGTTCTCAAGCTTCACTATGATGACCTCCATCTTGGGATCATGTAATACTAGATTTGATTTATACATAGAATAGAAATCTTCATGCTCTTTCCTCTGGACCCTCTGCCCCCTTTACCTTCCAGCTCAACTAGTCTTCATTCAAAGGTCCATTGGCCAACAAGTATCTCCACCTTCTTTTGAAACAAAGGGTCACCCAACCTGTGGATACCACAGCTGTGCGTAAGGTACACCTCCATAGGTCTCACTATAGGCTCAAATCCTCTCTCCTGTGTGGTGACCCCCTTAGGACAGCACCTATACTAGCTCACTAGTCAAATATCATAAGCATTTCCTAAGTCAGGGTAAACTAACAGTGAGAACAAAACCCTGCTCTCAGAACGTGTATTCTAGTGGAAAAGACAAAGTAATTATCATGCAAATATTTTAAATAAAACAGATCAGGAAACACACTCATATAAATAATCACAAGGGAAATAAAATAAGATCACACATTAGCTAAAGTAAAGAATCTGACTTGTAATTAGGATGGAAGTAAATGGCTGTATGTATTCAATCTTTATTTATCTACAAGAATAGTACTTTGCTGTGTTATTATATACTATTCTAATAAATATTTTTATATAGACTAATTGGAAAAGACTAGCTTTGTGGCAACAGTAATCTTCAATAGGCTATATTTATTAATGATCTTTGCCGAGTACTATTAGACTATAAATTTATGCAAAAACTGTATGCTCAATGCCAATAATTAATGTTGAAATTCTCAGTAAGAGGTTTTATACTCCATGTGGAGAAAACATGCCAGGATGTGAGGTATGAGCTGGGTAAATGAAACTCACATAGATTTAGGTAGAAATACCATCATATGTAATGTTTTCCAAAGTTGTTTCTTAACATTCTATTCTGTTATCCATTCCCATACTCTTAAAATAAACTTCTCAGGTTAGACAAATCTCCAATTGAAATCAATACACATTTGTGATAGGGTGGAAAGAAGATACAATGGCTTAAAATATCAGTTATACCACTTTTATGATCTAACTTGAACAGGAGTAGAACTTGGTCCACAGGAGCTTAGTTATTGTTACTTACAAACATAGAGAAGCATGGATTGTTCTCTCTCTCTCTCTCTCTCTCTCTCTCTCTCTCTCTCTCTCATATTTTTGAGATAGGCTCTCACAGACTCCAGACTGGCCTTGAACTTTCTCTGTTGCCTAGGTTGTCCCTGAACTCTTGGGTCTCCTGTTTATATCTCCACTACCACAATCACCAAGTGCTAATCTTGCAGGTGAACACCACCATGCCTGGCTGGATTCACTGTGTAAGTATTTTATTGGGAGCTTCAACCAATGCCTTTCCACTGTGTCAATTCATGCTTTACTCCTAAATTTTCAGATGAGGAACCCTAATCGATGATGTTCATTCTTATTCCTGCTTGTTAGTTCACTATGAGCAACATAGTATGCCTTCAAAAGAGGTGACAGTTAGCTATTATTTGTTGATAGACACTTGTGGATGGATTTGCCCCTCACCAGCAATCTAAAGATGTGTTACTCACCTGAAGGCCCGGATAGTGGTGAGCCCTTCAGCTGTTTCTGAGAAGTGACAAAGCAGAGGGAGCTGGGTGCTGTCATCAAGTTCCTGGAGATCCCTAGAACAAAGACAGTGGTATGTGTCACCTGCCTCCAGGTTCTGAGACCATTGAACTTACAAGGTTCTCAGACCCCAGTGTTCGCTCTTATCATTCATTCATCTGAATTCCTTCTCTTATCTATTTCCCATAAGTCCTCATGCTTAAAATCTTGAACCATCCCTGATCTCAGCTTTACTACAGTTCAATAGTAATAAAAACCACATGGTATTGGTATAAAGACAAATAGGTTGATCAATGGCCCCAAACTGAAGATCCAGAAGTAAACCCACACACCTATGGACACTTGATTTTTGACAAAGAAGACAAAACTGTACAATGGGAAAAAGAAAGAATCTTCAACACATGGTGCTGAACACATCTAACTGAATGTCTGCATGTAGAAGAATGCAAATAGATCTATATTTATCACCCTGCACAAAACTCAAGTCCAAGTGGATCAAAGATCTCAACATAAAACTGGATACACTGAATCTGATAGAAGAGAAAATGGGGAATAACCTTGAACACATTGGCACGGGAGACAACTTCATGAACAAAACACCAACAGCTCTGGCACTAAGATCAACAATTAATAAGTGAGATCTCAATGAAATAAAAAACTTTTGTAAGTCAGAGGACTCTATCAATAAGACAAAAAATGGTAGCCTACAGAATGGGAAAGATCTTCACCAATCCTACATCCAACAGAGGGCTGATATGCAAAATATCTTGAGTTCTTTATAGAACTCAAGAAGTTAGACAACAACAAATCAAATTTTAAAATGGAGTTCAGAGCCAAACAGGGAATTCTCATCAGAGGAATCTCTAATGGCCAAGAAGCACTTAAAGAAAGGTTCAACATCCCTAGTCATCAGGGAAATGCAAATCAAAACAACTCAGATTCCATCTTACCCCTTCAGAATGGCTAAGATAAAAAAAACTCAAGGGATAGCACATGCTGGCTAGGATGTGGACAAAAGGGTCCACTCCTTCATGGCTGGTGGGAGTGCAAACTTGTACAACTGCTTTGGAAATAAATTTGGCAGTTTCTCAGAAAATTGGAGACAGTTCTACCTCAAGGCCCAGCATCCCACTTTTAGGAATATACCCAAAAGGTGCTCCACCATATCACAAGGACACTTGCTAAACTATGTTCATAGCAGCTTTATTGGTAATAGAAACTGGAAACAACTCAGATGTCCTTCAACCAAAGAGTGGATAAAGTAAATGTGTACATTTACACAACGGAATATTACTCAGCTATTAAAAACAATGACATCATGAAATTTGCAGTCAAATGGAGGGAACAAGAAAATATCCTGAGTGAGGTAACCCAGACCCAGAAAGATAAACTTGATGTGCACTCACTTACAAATGGATATTAGCAATATAGTACAAGATAAGCATGCTGTAATCCACAGACCCAAAGAAGCTAAGTAACAGGGAGGGCCCAAGGGAAAAGGCTTGAATTTCACTGGGAAGGGGAAATAAAACAGACATCAGTTGTGGAGGGAGGGAGGGAACTGGGTGGGAGATGAGGTAGGGAGGGGAACAGAAGGGATCAAATGTGGGGAGGACTGAGTGAGAGAGAACCAGGAGAGAGACATGGAAATGAGTGTTGAGGGATCTCTGGGAAGAGCTGAAAACCCAGGGCAATGGAAACTCCCAGGAATTTACGAAGGTGATCCTTGCTAAAACTCCTAGCAATAGGGGCTAATGGGACCTGATGTAGCCACCTCCTGCAACCAGGCAAGACTGCCATTGGAGGGACGGGGACACCAACGCAGCCAAACATCCTTTGTCTCACAATATTTCCTGCCTATTAAATGTGTATGGATAAAGAAGGAGCAGAAATTGGAGGAATGACCAACCAATGACTGGTCCACCTTGAGACCCATGCCGAAAGAGAGAGAGAGAGAGAGAGAGAGAGAGAGAGAGAGAGAGAGAAAGAGAGAGAGAGAGAGAGAACATCTGACACTATTAATGAAATTCTGCTATACTTGCAGACAGGAGCCTAGCATAGCTGTTACATGAGAGGCTTCATCCAGCAGCTGATGGAAACAGATGCAGAGAATCACAGCCAAACATTAGGCAGAGCTCAAAGAATCATGGAAGAGAGGGAGGAAAAATGGAAGGAGCCAGAGAGGTCAAGGACAGCACAGGAAAACCTACAGAGTCAACTGACCTGGGCCCATAGAGGCTCACAGAGACTGAAGCATCAACCAGAGAGCATGCTACTAGGATGGACCTAGTACCTCTACACACATGTAAGAGCAGTGCAGCCTGGTCTCATGTTGGTCTCCTAACAACTGGATCAGGGCTGTTTCTGAGTCTGTTGCCTGCCTTCGGATCCTTTCCCCCTAACAAGGCTGTCCCCTCTTGCCTTAGGAGGAGATGCACCTAATCCTGCTGTATCTTGATATACAAAGGTGGGTTGATATCCATGGGAGGCCTCCACTTCTCTGAGGAGAAAAGGAGGGGGATGGGAGGTAAGCAGGAAGGACTGAGAGGAGAGGAGGAGGGGAAGCTGTGATGCAGATGTAACATGAATAAAGAAATTACTAAAAAAGTCTTGATCAACATGTTTCCCATCCAAGTATGGTTTACTTGCTCATTTCATGTCCCCACAGCAGCATATTTTAGCTGTGACAAAAGACTGGAAGTTTTGTAGACACCTTAAATGAAGTGTGGACCTATAACCCTTACACACCCGTTTTTCCCTTCATCTTCAGAGTGCGAACTGTTGAAGGTTGAGTGCTGCGGTGTAAGAGTTGCTGTGTAAATATAAATATAAATGCAATATTGAAATAACCTTGATTTAGAATGGATGACTCCGTGGAAAATAATTGTTGGAAGGGCGTGGTCTCGGAAGGGCGTGGTCTCGTAATTGTTTGGCAAGGGCTGTTGGCTTATGAGGAGGCGTCTAATGTGACTCAAGCTGGCCTTTAACTCTCTGTCATCAGTGATGACCTTCACCCTGATCCTCCTGACTCCAGCTCCTACGTGCTAGCATTGCAGGCATGAGAAACCATATTTGGCACAAAGATATAACAGCCTTTAAGGTGTCACACTGGACTGTAGAGGATTCTTAAAAGAATATTTACCGTCACTGTACAGAAGTAGTAAGATAAGAAGATGGTTGAGGGGAAGAGCAGTTAGGATAGCCTGGGGAGGGGGGCCTCTAAAGTTCTGAATTCCCAAGATGCTCATCAACTTAGTACAAGAGGGTGGGAAGCGACTGTGGGAAGATGGCTGCCAGAGGAGCTTCATGAGCCCCAGTGATACTGTAGCTGTACTGAAAGGCATGGCTGTTTCCAGCACACTGGGAATTACAACACCACTTCGGTTTACCAGTGTTGAAGGACACACAAGAGAAGACATCAGAGGGGGAGATGCAGCCATAGGTTTGGCTCTAGCACAGCGACTTGGATCCCTGACTCCGGGGAACTTTCACGGTTCCCACAGGGAACTAATGCCCACACCAATACACACACATATGCATATCTGTACAATCTACTTCAAAACAGAAATGCCTCGATCTGTCCATGTAGCCTTTTCACAAAGCTGCATGTTCATGAATTTTTCTTTTAAAATTAGTTTATTTCTTGATTGATTGATTGGTTGATTGATTGATAGGATGTCACTGTGAATCCCAGGATGACCTCAGATTTGCAGTGACTCTCCTGACTCAGCCTCCCAACTGTTTTAAAGACAGACATTCACAGCCACTTCTAGGCCAATGACTTTTCTTTAAGTCATATAAGCCTGTCTTTCTAGATGATAAGACTGAGCTACAACAATTGTTTGAAAGTATTTCTCTTTTCCTTCCCCTTTCTGCCCTTTGTGAGGTCTTGAAGGTTAGGAGGGTAAGAGAGTCAGCCCTTCCATTGACCTGCAAGCATCAAGTGAACTGATAAATGCTGTTACACAGCAGGAAGCCCAGAGGCCAATCTCGATCAGCTGTGTAGTCCCACAAGCAAGTGCGAAGTCTTTCCGTTCTGAGTTTCAGAGATGGACTTGGCTCACTTCACAAAGGGCAGATGTGGGGAGGAGACACAGAGGAAGGTGGTGAGCACAGTGAAGAAATGTGAGGCGCTTTTAAACTTTCAATGTAAACCGGTAGCTATTGGCACAGCTGACAGCAACAACAGATGGTCGCTCACTGAGGTCAAAGCTGACGAAAACGTCATGAAGGAGCCTCTCTGTTTACATAACTGTCATGTGTGAGCTCAGAAGGTGATGGAACAGACCAATCTGCGTTCTTGTAGGAAGGAAGCATACAGCTAAATACCCATTAAACCTGTGACTTAGACATCCAAAAGGTCACATTACTGCCTGCCAGGAACCCCCACAGCAATTCTCAAGATATAGAAAACAGTCTGTACTGCAGCAGGAGCAAGATCCCTGTGCCTGTACGGCTTCTCGTCACGGGGTCGCCCTCCAGACTCTCAGGTGAGAACTGGTGGACCGGATGGCTGCTAAATCTCATCAACCCTAATTCCTTTAAAAAATAGTTGCCACTTTACAGTTGGCTTTTTTTTTTTTTTAAATTCTATTCTGTGCCCCCTTCCTCTTCACTAGCATTAAAAGTAAAAATTTTTTATCTAACATTTTTAAAAGACCATATTCTCTATTACAGTCACTACTTGTGTGGACCAATGAACGAGTCAGACTCTGTTTCACAGTTCACATTTGTGGTGGGTTAGAAATTTTTGTCTAAGCCATCCAGTTTATCTCAGTATTGGCAAAAATAGGTTCAAACGAGCTCGTGGTTGCAGTAAGATACAAAAGTTTGGTATAAGTGTTGAGAGGCAAGGGCTGGTTACAAATCAGTCAGAGGTCACCAACCTAGTCAGAACATCGTTGGCCTGCAGCACAGAGTGTTGGCACAAACACCAGAGGAAATGGAAGTGTGAATCCTTCATTGATATGGAAGGAAGGAAGGAAGGAAGGAAGGAAGGAAGGAAGGAAGGAAGGAACAGAGAGAGGGAGGGAGGGAGAGAGGGTGGCTGGCCAGATAGATTCTGAGGAAGAAAACCTCAAATATAACCCACATCTCAGGTATGTGGAGGACTAACAGCCCTGGGGAGAGAGAATATGAAGTGCTGTGAAGTTCTGTGTGTCCGGAGGACCTCACTAGCACCTCTCCCCTTTCTTCTCCCTTCCCCTCCCTGTGCAAGTTCATCTTCTCTCTCACTCCTGTCGTGTGAAATATGCTCAGTGTGCTCTATAAACACACCAGCCTTTCATTCTAGCCTAATCTGAGTGTTAAGATTCCCTCATATTATTTATCTTAATAACAGATGAGTTTCATTGAGAACAGGTTTGTATCACCCACCACACGGCAACACAGCTCTTAGTAACAGAGCACGCGTTTGTTGAGTTCTGACAGAGTCCCCACAATAATAAAGTTCATCATATTCTGCAGGAAAGCACCAAATGAAAACTTTCAAGTTTAGAAATGTTGACATTGTATTGACCATTAATTGTTTAAATTCTTGGGGAGCAACAAGTCCTATATTAACAGAAAATCAAAATTAACGATGACTCCTTATTTATTTGACTCCAGTCTCTTAAAGTGACAGTCTGCCTCTCAGACACTCACGCTATCCAACTACGTAGTTATGGATAATTTATCTCCTCATCTGTCACCTTCTTCTACTATTTTATACCACATGTTTGAAGGGTTTTGCAATTTTAACCCTTTTTCCTTCTTTGGAATATACTATCTCTAAATTGTTCACTCTTAAGGACAATGTGAGTTTCTTGCCAATGTTAGATTCAGCAAAAGAACCAAAGAACACAAGAGCTGGACACACCTATGGACTCACAACTCAATAGACAAATTGTTGACAAACCAAATGACATGTTCACACGTGTCAAGGGCAAGGAAGAAGCGGTCACTTACAGGAAGGACGGCAGTAGAACTCACACGGAAACAAGGGAATTAGCAAAGCCAGTTACCTTCTCCACTAAATTTTCCACCTTAAACACTAGAGCAGAAACAGTTCCTAATCAGTCAAATGTACACTTACTTAGAGGCAACCCGGAAGTATTTCTGGATGAAATAAAAGGCAACACCCAGGGGTGCAAGGGCGACGAGAAACACAGGTGTAGCATAAGAGATCATCCCGATAGCAGACAAGCAGAGCAAGGTGGAGCGGGTCAGAGATTCCAAGGTCGGAGGGATATGCTGTGAGGAGAGAAGACAAAGGACAGTGTATTTAGCTCACGTACAATATCCATGGCAGTGTAACAACATCATGTTTATATTAATGTTAAGTAATGGGAGCCACCACCAAAGCAAGCTATAGGTCTGTTCATAGTAAACAATTCCACATGCGTCTATAGTTCAGTATCAACATATCATTGACATAATTGTCCACCTGCTTGTTTTGGATACTTTAGATAGACGCTTACCCTAGAAGTTTGGCCATCCCTGTGTTTGTTTTGGTTTACTATGATCAAATATGGGTATTTCCACCTTAATGTTTTCAAACATTCCTTTTTAATGGATATACGATGTTTAAAACTCATTTATTCTTCCATTGTAAAATGTGTAGACTGATTTTTTTCGGTAGTTGTTTGTGTCCTTTGAGTATCTTTGATTGGATTATTTGCTGATTATAATTTTCATTATTGAATTTAGATGCTCTTTATATATTATAGTGTTTACCTGATTTCTTTTACAATTTAAATTTGCCTTTGGTGCTTCCAGCTCAATCAAAGTTTTAATTTTTGTATGGTTATTTCTGTTTGTCTTTTCCTAATTTTTCCTGTGGTCTGTCTTGCTTCAAATGTCCTTTTACAATTCATGGTTCCACCCAGCCTTCTTTTATTTCACCATGTTATGGTTTTATATGGACATCTTTATTCAATGGACATTTGTTTCATACTTTATGGATAGTTGTCTCAACATCTTTTATTGGAAAATCAATGATTCTCAGAGATTTAAGAGCATTTGAAGAAGACTCCTAACATTAACCTCTGGCTAACACACACACACACATGAGAGTGAAAATGGGCACTTATATGTACAAGTGTATACACCCACACAAGCATGTACATACAACACACATAAGCACACAGACAGAGATTCTACCCTAGAAATCAGTTTTTCATTATTATGTGAGGTCAAATGGACCCCGATTTAAATTTTAGCAATTCTCTACAGGAATTTGTATTAGAACTTAGAAGTGACTCCGATACTCACCTGGTCGATGATGTTAGTATCAGCAGAAAACCGATTGAGGATCAGTCCCAGGGGTGTGGTATCAAAGAACCTAAGCAGGGAATAGACCAAAGAGTATGTGGTGTGCACCACCTGGGCCAGAAGCACCCCTGAGGGAGATTCCGAGTCCTGAAGATGAGGCGTCCACACTCATCACATCAATGATGAAATATTTCATTTAAAGTCTCTCATTTTGCTTTAATTCTAAAATGCATATTTTTATTACAAATGCATAAGAGCAAGTAATACCCTCTCCCTCCCTCTCTCCCTCTCCCCCCCCTTTCTCTCTCTCTCTTTTTACCTTATTGGCCCAAGAATTATCTTATTGAGGAGATTGTGGTGGAGGTTCTTGGCAGCTGTGAGGCCCATCCATTCCACAGTGAGAGAGGTGACAAGGCAAAGGAAGATGCCTGCTCCACAGAGGATGCTGAACCCAGCCACATAGAAGGTCTAAGAAGAACCAGCACAGGAAGTTGGCATAAGACAATTACCTGGGCTTCTCCTAACTAGGAAATGAAGCACCGAAATCAGACAGACTGTTGGCATCCTTGTTTGACTTGCATTTAGAAAACTGAATGGTGGGTACCCAGGGCAGGATCCCCATCAGGTCAGTCCCACAGGCCCAGCCACCAAAGTTTGGCCTCAAAACTGCAGAACTAGTTTACTTTCCGGCCAGGAACAGACTCTTGGTTTTCTACCTGGTCAAGTTCATGATTCCCATCCTTTTTTACGGAATGACACCTCAGTGTACTGATCCAGGATCAAAATGATCAGAATGACAAACATTTCCTTTATATGTGCTTAGCATATTATGTATTAAGTAATAATACTGTGCATTGCATATATGACAAAGGTATTGAGGTCCAGAAATATGAATCTAAACATAATATCTAAAGGCTTTTTATGACAAGAACTGTCAAAACAGGGCTAAGAAATGGCTTAGCAATTAAGAGTGCTTTCTGCTCTTCCAGAGGACTAGTATTTAGTTCCCAGAACCCATACTGGGTGGTTTATAACTGCCTGTTCTGGCCTCCATGGGCACTGCATTTGCATACACATACCTACATCACAGACACATGAAAGATAATATTTAAATATGTAACTTCCTAATGCAGTGAGCTTACACCAGATTCCTCTGGCATTCTAGCTGTAAGTGAAGTCAGCAGAGACCTCCCTGTCCACCATTTCTGAATGCTTCGTACCTGGTCAGCTTTCCCAGGATGGTTGATGCTGTACTCAGATGTCCATGTAGCTAGCCAGTAGTCTATAGCCACAATCACCGAGTGCTTCAAAAGCTTGGAGAAGATCATAAGAAAGAGCAGAAAAAACCCTCCTGAAGTGAGGTACCACCAACAGGTCTTCCAGGGCATCTTCGTCCTGAGCCTCATTACGGTTGACATGTTATCATCCTCATCTTCCTCCTCCTCTTCCTCTGTATAGTCACACACACAACACACCTCGAGTAAGCTTCAGATGAGTGCCAGAAATAATTTTTATTTCTATCGGGAATACAGGGAACCTCATTTAACTTTAGCGAACCAAAGGTATTGGCCTTGAACATTTTAAATACTTTAAGCAGTGCCTATTTCAATTATTAAAAAATGGGTTGAAAAAGTCAGACCTGGTGACATCCTCCTGTAATTCCAGCACTTGGGGAGCACAAGGCCAAGCATCAGGAGGTCAAGGCCAGCCTTAGCTATAGGCTACATGGGGAGTTCAAGTCTAGCCTAGGCTACATGAGATCCTGTCCAAAGAATGAACAATATGTCTTTTGTCTACAAATCATCAGACCAAAAGGACCCAGGGTAGACGTGAGGGCAAGACAGTCCATCACCAGCATTTCAATTTCAACTGGATCCTGTAATGGATTGAGTCTTAGAGGAGCTTCTCTTTGGTTATAGAAGATTCAGTTAGACAAGCTATGTTCTCTGGCATATAAATACCTTAAGTATAAACACAGAAATGTGCATAATGTAAGTGATAGATCCTTAAAGACAGTAAGCTGTCTACCCAGGATGCATCCTCCACTTCTATACCAGATGAAAGTTCAGTTACTCACACCATCCAGCTAAAGACAATGTATGTGCACTTTCTTGGTACCTGATCTGTCTATGCAATGAGCTGGTCAACAGTCAGTAGAAATAATGCATGTTGCTTTAAGGTTCTTAGGCAAAAGGAAACCTTCTCTTTCTCCCATCTGCTCTCCCTGGTGGCTTCAGAATGCTAGGACTAGACAGCAACTATCCTGGATGGCGGTGCAGCCACAACTAAGTCACACTAACCCCCAACCATCCCCCACCCCATAAGGTAAGCACTGTTAGTTCACAGCTAAGAAGGATTTTAACTCAGCAAGCCCAGGGCAGAATCAGTTTCTGCAGTGATCAATTTTCTACTGTAACGCATGAGTCTTAAGATAATTGAGTATGATTCTACATTTTTTAAAAAAAAATAGAAATAATTAAATAATCGGTTTAGAATGCCAGAAGCCTGTGTTTGTTTCCAGAACAAATGGCCTCAAAGTTAATTCAAATGAAAGAATTTTTCCGTCATCATTGTTGTTCTTGGTTATTGTTTTTTTTTCTTCATGAACTGAGACTTCTGACATATGCAGGTGGCACAGTTTGGTGCTTGCTACCTCCACATTCCAAGGCTCCCCGTTTCTTGGTTAGCCAGTAGAAAGGATGGCAAATAAAAACCACATAGGAAATGAAGCGTCAGGAGCGTATTTACTCTGTGTCCTTAAACGATTTATTTTTAAAACTTTCTTGATGTCCCATGTCAAGACAATGTAATAATTTTAGGTGATTTTTATCAAACTTCCAGTGACTCTTTTTTTCTTCTTCCTCAGAACATAGTATTAGATGTGGAAAACTGAAATGAAGACTTGGCTCTGCATACTTTTTGGCTAATATCCACTTACCAGTAAGTACATAACATACATGTCCTTTTGGGTCTGGGTTACCTCACTCAGGATGATATTTTCTAGTTACATCTATTTGCCTGCAGAATTCAGAATTGTTTTTAAAAGCTGAATTGTGTAAATGAACCACATTTTCTGTATCCATTCTTCAGATGAGAGACATCTGGGTTGCATTCGGTTTCTGGCTATTACAAATAAGGATGCTATGAGCACAGTGGAACAAGTGTCTTTGTGATATGGTGGAGCATCTTTTGGGTATATGCCCAGGAGTAGGACAGCTGGGTCTTCAGGTGAATATATTTCCAGTTTTCTGAGAAACCTACAGATTGATTTCCAGTGTTGTGGTACAAGTTTAGAATCTTACCGCAATGGAGGACTGTTCCCCTTTCTCCACATCTTCACCAGCATGTGCTGTCACTTGAATTTTTCCTCTTAGCCATTCTGATTGGTATAAGGTGGAATCTCAGGGTCCAAATTGATTTGCATCTCCTTGATGACTAAAGATGTTGAACATTTCTTTAAGTGCTTCTTGACCATTCAAGATTGCTCTGTTGAGAATTCTCTGTTCAGCTCTGTATCCCATTTTTTAATTGGGTTATTTGGTTTTTTTGGAGTCTAACTTCTTGAATTCTTTATATATTTTGGATATTATCCCTCTGTCGGATGTAGAGGTAGTGAAGATCTTTTCCTAATCTGTAGGCTGTTGTTTTGTCTCAGTGACACTATCCTTTGCCTTACAGAAGCTTTCCAGTTTCAAGAGGTCCCATTTATCAATTGTTCATCTTAGAGCCTGAACCATTGGTGCTCTGTTCAGGAAATTTTCTCCTGTGCCAATGCGTTCAAGGCTATTTTCTACATTAGTTTCTATTAGTTTCAGTGTAGCTGGTTTCATGCTGAGGTCCTTGATCCACTTGGACTTGAGCTTTGTGTAGTTTGATAAATATGGATCAATTTGCATTCTTCTACACGCAGACTGACAAACCAGCACCTTTTGCAAAAGATGCTTTCTTTTTTTCCACTGTATGTTTTTGGCTTCTTTGTCAAAAATCAAGTGTCTGTAGATGTATGGGTTTATTTCTGAGTCTTCGATTCAACTCCATTGATCGACTTGTCTCTGCACCAATACCATATGGTTTTTATCGCTATTGCTCAGTAAAACAGTTTGAGGTCAGGGATGGTAATTCCTCCCGAAGTTCTTTTATTGTTCAGGATTGTTTTGGCTATCCTGTGGTTTTTGTTTTTCTATCCAAAGTTGAGAATTACTCTTTCAATGTCTAAAACATTGTGTTGGTATTTTGATGGGGATGGCATTGAATCTGTAGATAGCTTTTGGTAAGATGGCCATTTCACTGTTAACCCTAGCATGAGCATGGAAGCTCTTGCCATCTTTCAAGATCTTCTTTGATTGTTTTCTTCAGAGACTTGAAGTTCTTGTCATACAGATCTTTCACCTGCTTGGTTAGTTACACCAAGATATTTTATATTATTTGTGGCTATTGTGAAGGGTATGGTTTCTCTAATTTCTTTCTCAGACCTTCTATCATTTTTTTATAAAAGAGGGCTACTGATTTCTTTGAGTTAACTATATCCAGCCACTTTGTTGAAGTTGTTTATCAGCTGTAGGAGTTCTCTGGTGGGATTTGGGGGTCACCTATGTGTACTATCATATCACCCGCAAATTGTGATACCTCAACTTCTCTACCCTCTTCATTCTTCATCATTGTGTTGTTATGGAAACCACATGCAGATTGGCAAATCAAGTGTAGATAATGTCTTTCATATATTTTCATTGTTCATTGACTATTGATGCTTAAAGAATAAATACTACGGTAATAACCTGATCCAGTCATTATACTAGACTTTTCCAGTTATTCTGTTTGCAGACCCCTGCTTTCCATTCTCTGTGACACATGCTGTGAAGACATAGACACCCACTGAACGTGTTCCTCACAGAGGCGTGCTGTCTGGGAACATAAGCCTTACCTTGATTCTATCGCACTCAATATTATTCATTCACTTTGGCTCTGTGTTTTATGCAAAGTAGCTAGTTATACTTGTGTAACACGCTGACATAAGTTTCTGAGTAATATACTAGTCTTTATGAATGTTTCAGATTTAGAAAAAGGTACTAGCCTTCATCTTCATCCTCCATCTGTGCTTTGGCCTCCCTTGAGTACATGGCTCTTCGGAGAGTCTTTCTCTCCAGCGTCGTTTGGTCTGCTTCCATGTCCTGTGGAGAACAGTATGCTATGTTGAAGGGGCTTCTGTCTGAAGAAGGATTTAACTTACCCCCGAATGACACGTTAAGTGATTTTATGCCAGTTCCAGGCTCTATGTTCACTCTGGACACACAGGATTTCTATCACAGGAGCTGTTAGGGAAACAACACTGGAGATTTTGCAGACAAGATTTCTCTACTCAGATGTGCAGGATGATGGCAAGCCAGAAAGTGTTACATCAGGGACCTATACCTTGAAACACGGCCCCACCACTGAGACATTGCTTGTCTTTACATCAATTTCAAACAATTATTTTAACCTGCTTCTGTTAAATATCTTCTTTTAAAAATATTCAAGCTAGGCATGATGGCAAATGCCTATCATCTCAGCTCTTGAATGGCTTAGGCAAGGGAATCACTAGAAATTCCAAGCTAGCCAGAACTACATGTGGATCTCCTGCTTCAAGAAACAGATGAAATTTGCATGTGTTCTAGGCTGGTTAAACTGCTATCATGCATCCACTCTGACTATAAGTGTGTAAACTGGATGGATTCTTTTAGCATACCACTGAAGGAACTGTACAAGGGACTTTAGTGGCATCAGGAGGAAACAGGTCGTTCCAAAGAAAATAGGCAATGGGGGTCTTTCCATGCCTAGGAGATTCATAGCACCCTGTAGGAAAGAGATACACAAGACAAAGAAGGAAAAGTACAAAAGTACGAAGTCAAACTGCCATGTGCTCAGGGTTGCCTGGGCTGTCATCTGCCCAAGGAAGGAGGATGGGTTTCCTTTTCTTCATGTCCCAGCCTCAGAACTGGGGCAGCAAGATCAGCTAAGTTCCATGGCATGGTGCTGGGGGACAGTCACCTGCCTCTGTAAGGGAAACCAATCCCAAACACCAGGATCATTGTTAAGTGACTCTGGCCATGAGTGGCCCCTAGTGTGGCCCAATACATTAAACCCCCAAACCAAACAAGCAGCTCCCAGCACCAACAGAACACAGTTTGGTAGTTACATCATGAAGCTAGTGAACTTTGGGGAAATCAGTCCTTAAGTATTGCTTTTTTATTTTTCCTAATGTAATATGTATTTTGGAAGGCTCACTATTCTATAACATTCTACTATTTCTGAATTCATCATTAAGAAAGTGACAGCAATCCCCAGTATATCTGGATTAGTTTACAAAGGCACTAGCCACAGAGTTGCCTAAGGATGTGAGATCAATGTGTCGGTAGAATAGATCAAGATCAAAGGAAGGGCAGTCTCTCTCCTTTGTGAATGATAGAACACAATGAAACAAACCCAAAGAGAGAAGTGGCTTTAGTTCTGTTCCGGTTTCTATAATACATGTGAGCTCAACGCTTACTTTGCTTTATTTTAAAGAAGACCCTCCTCCCATACCCACACACAAACTTAAAGCAAATGTTCTTGAAAGTGTTCACAAAAGAGCTAATGACTGGCTAAGTATTTAGAATTGTGTTAGCATTGGGGTTAAGTAAATAAAAATTCAGTTTCATTTACTCGGTGATGATTTACCAGGCCTCCCACAGAGAGAGAAGGGGAGTATCAAGTGATATTCACGGATCCAGGCAATCACATAATAACCTGGTACAGAGAAGAGCTGGTGCCACCGCAGTGAGAATTTTTCGTCTGATTTGAATCAGCCAAACATGCGATCTCTTCTTCTACTGCAGCTTCCATTGTCATTGTCATAATTTGGCAGTCCTTCATTCTGTCCTCTTAATTCACACGACAGCTCTTTCTGAAGCCTGGCGCTAGCCTTTGATTGACATATTGCCCCATATCCTTTCTGCACTCATTTTGTTTGCTCTGTATATATGGGCTAGGCTTTCTCAGCCTTGGCACTGCTCAGCTCCAGGTGAATGGCAGCCTCAGGGGTATGGGGTAGTCAAACACACAGCATCCAGAGTAGCATCTCTATCTTTTATGCACAGTATCCATGGGCCACCCATTTACCTCAGCTGTGATAAACATAAATATCTCGGGTGTGGCCAAACGTCTCCTAAGAAGCAAAACTGGCCTTGGGGGACAGGTAACACTACCTCCTCACATAAAACACTCAAAGTGAAAGCTGTTACTGCAGAACCAAGTTATTCCATGTGTGCAGGTGTGTGTGTGTGTGTGTGTGTGTGTGTGTACAGATGTGTATGTATGCAGGTGTGTGTGTATACATTTGCATGAATGTAGATTAGTATGTGTGTGCAGGTGTTTCTACGCAGGCGTGTAAGTGTGTGCATGTGGGTATGTGTGTACATGAAGGTGTGTATGTATACAGATATGTGTATGCGTGTGTGCAGATGTATATGTGTGCAGGTGTCTGTGTGTGAGTGCAGGCATGCATGTACGCAGGTGTTTGTGTGTGCACAGATGTGTATGTGTGCAGGATTATGTATGTGCAGGTGCATGTGTATGTATGTGTGCAGATATGTATGTATGCAGGTATTTGTGTGTATATAGGCAGGTGTGTGTGTGTGTGTGTGTGTGTGCAGGTGTGTATGTATGCAGGTGTATATGTGCACAGATGTGTGTGTGTGCAAGTATGTGCAGGTGTGTGTTTATTTGTGTGTGCAGGTATGTATGTATGCAG
>JADRCH010000203.1:1843209-1899196 GCA_019843965.1 Rhynchomys soricoides | reverse complement strand
TGTGTACACACATTTCCATGCATTCATGTACAAGCCAGAGGTCATCAGGTGCTTCCCTCAATCCCTCTCTCCTTTATTTTTTGAGGCAGGGCCTTCCACTGAGCTTGGAGCTCACCAGTTTGGTTAGACTGGCTGGGAGTAAGCCCCAAGGATCCTCCTGTCTCAATCCCAGCCCTGGGACTAGAGAGGCACACTGCCAGTCTTGCTTTTACAAGAGTCCTGGGAGTCTAGCTCAGATTCTCATACTTGAAAAGCAAGCCCTTTACCTCATACACAGCCCTGTGGGCACCTTGTCCCTTCTTAGATGACAGACATTTCTCTCCAGCTTCAGCTGGGAATTCCAGGCAGGTGCTAGATTCAGTCTGGCATCTCTTGGGCTCCAGCCCACTTCCCAGCTAGCTTCACCATGGCCCTGCCCTAGCTGGTTCACAGGTCTGTGCTTGGTAGAAACAATGCATCTGTCTGTATTAGGAAGCCAGTGCTATCTAAAGTGATTACTTCATCTCTAAATACAACTGAATAGACTTTCTTCCTGGCTTGTTTAAAGGGCATCACTAACCCACTCAGCTGACTGTGTTTTCTCTCTTTCTGTTTTGTTTCCAGATCCTTCTTTCCAAAGTAAACAATAAATCGTCCTGCTCCTAAAACTAACATATTATTTTACTCATGACACTTAGATCACTAAAAACAATGTTACTTGGAGCCACCTCCAGGATGCTTCTCCGCATCTCTCTCTCTCTCTGGCTGCTTCCCTGGGCATGGCATTGCACACTGTAGCACATCCCCTAATGTCTGTCTTGATTGGGAGGATTCTGTTATCTCTCCTATTCTCTACATAGATTTTTCACATTTGTTTTTCTTCTGAGGGGGTTTGCTTTGGAGGTCTTGAGAAAGTCACAGCACAGAAAATCGTTGATGCCCGTGTGGCTTCTTAACCCTTTTCTATTTATTTCCTAAAACAATACAATCTAATTTTCTGATTTAAAAAAATGCTGGCTGATATAACTGCTTCATTTTTTAAAAAGTTCATTCCTGGACACTGCAATAAATTCTGGACACTTCCCAGCCCAAACCCCAAAGCAAAAGTTTTCAAAGATTTGAAAACTCAGTTTCCTATTTCTCTTCCCAACCCTAAATTGACCTGAATCTGGTTTCCAACTCTTTCATTGCCCCACTTAATATGGCTGCAGTGCGGTCAGCTACACTGAATGTGGTCCAGGGTTTTAATATAGCATTATCATTCATACATGCTGTGCAGCTCAGGAAAAATTGACTTCTCTGGACCCCAATTTTCTTATCTGTAAAAGTAAAGAAATACTTTCTGTGCTGTCTCTCAGTCCTGCTCCCCAGAAGAGAATAAAAACAGCTTTGTGGAGTCTGAAAAGGGTAAAAGGTATTGTTGTTTTCTTTTTTCTTTCTGTTAAGCTTCAGTCACCCTCAGGACATTCCAGACACACTTGCTGACTTCGGCCAAAGCTCTCAAAGACACCTTGGCTTTTGTGTTCATGGTGATTGCCTGATTGTAGGCAAATGAAACGTGCCTACATGACAAGATCATGATAAGATCACGTGATAAGATCATGAAAGATCTTCCTTTCTCACACGTGATAAGATCATTTTCTTATCATGTGTGAGAAAGGAAGAGATATAAATCTGGAAAACAGTACACACTGAGGAAGTCTCAAGCCTCGATTACGATTCATTCTACTTGTAAATACAAATGTACTTCTAAATGGTTCAGAGCTAAAACAGACATAGCACTTTATCCAAAGGACAGCACAGGATAGCCCAGGCCGGGGCCTGGCTAGACAGCTCTGTGGAGAAGACCACTTGCTGCTCAAACATGAGGGCCTGAGTCTCAATCTCAGTACCCACATAGAAAGCCAGGAGTGTGCATTCACACTCTTGACTCTAGACATGGAGACAAGATGATGTGTGTGGTCAGCAACCTAGAACCAGGTTAAGTGAGAGACCCTCTCTCTAGGGACTAAAGAAGAGAGTGACAGAAAAAGTCACCCAGTATGATCCTCTAGACTCTACACACGTCCATGGGTATGTACACCTAGTACACACACACACACACACACACACACTATACATACTGTAATGGTATATATATGCTCAGCTCAGGGGATCACACTATTAGGTGTGGCCTTGTTAGAGTAGGTGTGTCACTGTGGGAATGAGCTTTAAGACCTTCATCTTAGCTGCCTGGAAGCCAGTCTTCCACTAGCAACCTTCTGATGAAGATAGAGAACTCTCAGCTCCTCCTGTACCATGCCTGCCTGGATGCTGCCATATTTCCACTTGATGATAATGGATTGAATCTTTGAACCTGTAAGCCAGCCCCAATTAAATGTTGTCCTTTATAAGAGTTGCCTTGGTCATGGGGTCTGTTTACAGCAGTAAAACCCTAGCTAAGACACCACACACACACCAGACACACAATAAGCAAACAAACTAGCAAATAAATAAGATGTAGTAGGTTCAGAGTGAGCTACTCTATACCATATGCAAAGATGCAACTACCTTGGGGTTCCCATGAGGGCTGTAATAGAGCATCATACATGTTATGAGGCCCGGCTCTTCCTTAAAAGGATCCCTAGTAATTATGCAGATGACACTTACCTTTTCTAGTTCCTGGTCCTGTCGATTCATGAGGGTTTTCCAGTGTTCGTAAAGTTCCACGTCTTTGGTCTGAATGTCTTTCAAAGTCCCCTCCCTTAACACACTCCCATCCTTCATGGCTATGATCTAAGGAGAGAGCACAGGAGCAGAGACATAGCAAAATCTGGGAGTAGCCAAATGATTGAACTTTATCTTGGGAAGTACTTCACACTCCTGTCTGTAAGGTAGGACTGCGGCACAGACACAGGAAGTCTCACCCAGTCAGCGTGCGTCAGGTACTGCAGTTTATGAGTCACAAGGACAACTGTCCTCTTGTCGTCCTGGAGAAACTTCAGGATTCCTTCTTGCATCAAGTGATCACTCAGGTGGATGTCCAGAGCAGAGAATGGGTCATCCTGCACCAGGGAGGAAAGTGGAAGGGTGATGAGGGAGAACCAACTGAAAAATGGGGAAAAGAAACCCCACCCAAGCTGTTGTGAAGAACTGAGTGTGCCGGAACATGTCTGCTTTGCTGTGTTGATTTCAGTGGTGTTCTGCCTCTTTAATATGCAAACTGATGTCTACATATAGGCCCAAGGAAGAAGTGGTTGGATTCTGATTCCATTAAGGTCTACACACAGTGGTACATACTCACACAAGCAGAAATGATAACTCTGAGAGAATTTAGCACAGTCTTATTCTCTACACAGATAAGATGGGCTGATTATGTAGACAGTAAGTAAAGCAATTATGATTAGAAGCTGGAGTCAGTTTATGTGCAAGGCCATCACAGAGAATAATATAATTAGCTCAATATTTATTCAGCATTCAGTTGCTCTCTGCTCAATAGACAGAAACAATAGCAACGGTTTTATTAAAGTATTTAAGAGCAAACTTATGAAAAATAAATAACAGTAAAATAATTAAACAGTTATTTTGTTTAGATATCTTAGATATCATAGTTACAGATAAATGGGTAAATTAATGAATGTCCTTAAATGGCTTTTATATAAATACATTTAGTAGCAGAGATAAGAATGCAGTAGCTTATCTAAACCATTTAAATATACAGATATTCCAGACAACTGAATATTTAACAATTGTCATTATGTATGTATATGTATGTATACAAATATCTAACAAATATAGATATAAATGTATGTTATCTGAGTTTATGAATGTATTTTAGAAAGTAATGAAATGAAATTCCCTCCCCCCAAAATTTATAATATTGAAATGTTTCAAAATCTTTCTGAACCTTTGAGTCATTTTAGTGAACACCAGCTATTTCTAAGACATCCTATGAAACAGAACATCTAAGAGATTAATCTGTCTTTCCACTGCCCAAAAGTCTGCTTTTAAAACTTGTCACAGATGGATGTGAAGAGATGGCTCAGGGGTTAAGAGCCCTGGTTGCTTTTCCAGAGGACAGATTACTGTAAAATGACAGCATGTGTGAGCGATATAAATCATTCCCCATGCTGGTAGTAGAAGAAGGACTTAGACCATCTTTCAGGACACCACTGGCAGGGTCACCTTCTCTTCCCAGCACCAATGCAGCAAGAGTTTAATTACAGGATTTACCAACCAATCACTGGCTTTGAGAATACTATAACTATTATACGGGATACATGGGTTGCTTTTGACACAAATTCAGCTTCTGGACCTATAAGACCTGAGGTATGTTGTTGTTGTTTGTTGTTGTATAGACCAAATATCCCTAGTCATTTGTACAGGAAATTATTCATATGGAAAAAGATACAAGTCGGAAATGAGTTTTGTAATAACTCAGGTCAATTTTCCACACAGTTCTGAGTTGTAATGTCAAAAGACAGTAATCGGAGTGCTGTACACGAGAGAGCTGAGGTGCATTTATAAACACCTCTCTTTCTCTTCTGGACAATGTCTGCACAGTCACTTCATTTGTAAAATGAGGGGGATTCTAAACAGACTGGTCAAAAATTCATCAGACTGATGCGAAGAGCCAATAAAATAATTTAGTGTTTTCTTTAATCCCATTAAAGTGCTGGTTTACTGTTACCAACTCATACAGCATGGCAGTGGTAGACTGTCATTGTGTCTCTCTCTAAAGTGCCAGAGTGACAGCGCCATGTCTCCCTGGACTCACAGGAGGTCACAATGATTCAAACTTCCAGCTCTTGTCAGCCAGGAGTTCAGGCAAGCCATCCTACCTATTCAACAAGAAATTCAAGGCTTGTTTGGCCCATAGAATAAGTACAAAACCGACTTGAGTAATTTTGCAATAGTTTAATCCAAATAGAAAGAAGATTGAGGCTATAGCTCAGTGATAGAGCACTTGCCCACCACATACAAAGCCATGGGTTCGGTCCCAGGACTAGGAAAATCACAAGCTACCAAATCAAGCTCCCCCACAAAACTATATTTCTGCTTTAGTAATTTTTATATGACCTTGGATAAGCCCCTCCTCCAAAGACATGGTGTTTTCATCACCAAAAGTCAGTGATAGCAGTAATTAAAAATTAAGTCTTCAGCATGTGGATTAAATGAACTAGCATGTATACCATTCTGTGCTCAGATGTACCATGGCTGTTAAAGATATTGGCAATGACTGTTACCACATACACACCCTGGCTCGGTGCTGGGGCAGTCTAGTGTTAGAATCACATGTAACCTTTTATACAACCTAATCTAATCACAATTGACATCTGATAGATTGAAAAGCTTGGTTCATGATTCAATTTGTTTAGTAACATGCTGAGAAGGTGCTTCCTCCAAAGAAAGCAAAAAATATGTGAAATGGTAAATTAAATGAAATTTCTATTTTTCATTTTCAAGAGTATGTTATTTACTGGCTAGGGATATGGCCGGGTGTGATGTACATACACCCTGTGTTCAATCCCTAACTCTTCAAGGAAAAGAATATATTTGTATTTTACTTCCATATACATCTGCATATTCCTCTTTGGTGTTTTGATTGTTTTATTCCAGAGTCCCACTCATGTCCAGGATGTACCAAACTAGTGCCAACCCTTCTCTTTGATTTCCCAAGTTCTGGAATGATAAGCCTGACTGGCTGCATCTGATCTACCCAGTCTTGATAAGTATCTTTTCTGGCCAATAAATTATTGTGTGTTTATTTGTTTTTAATATGGTGTTAAGGCTAGTATGACAAAGTTTATTTACAGCAAAAAAAAATTTCATGTGATTGTATTATGATTGCACACAAACGAGATGCTTAAAGATAGGGTAATGACCCTTTCTTGCTTTCTTTCCACCCCGCACAAGAAATAGAACTCTGGACATCAGGGATAGATGAGAAGGAGGATGAGAGAGAGCAAGGGAAGAATAGGAGGGGGCAGGAGAGAGAGAGGGGGCAGGATAAAAATAAGGGCTTATACCTTAAGCAGGTTGTAAAAGTCAAATCCTACAGCATCCTGTTGAGAGTCCTTTGTGAAATTTTTTGATACTTTATTTACATTTCAAATGTTTCCCCCTTTCCAATCCTCCCCTTTGGAACTTCCCCCTTCCCACCCCCTTCCCTCTGCCTCTATGAGGGTATTCCCCCACCCACCCACCCACTCTCATCTTCCCTTCTTGGCATTCTCCTATACTGGGGGATCTAACACCCTCAAGCCCAAGGGCCTCTCCTCCCCCTGATGGCTAACAAGGCCCTCCTCTGCCACATATGTGGCCAGCACCATGGGTCCCTCCATGTGTATTCTTTGGTTGGTGAGCCAGTCTCCGGGAGCATCAAGAAGTCAGGCCAGTTGACACTGTTGCTCCCTCCATGGGGCTGCAAACTCCCCAGCTCCTTCAGTCCCTTCTCCAAGTCCTCCATCTGGGACCTCACACTCAGTCCAACAGTTGCTGTGAAGTGAAACTTGGGTATTCTGAACTTTTGGGCTAATATCCACTTATCAGTGAGTGCATACTGTGTTCATTCTTTTGTGACTGAGTTACCTTGCTCAAGATGATATTTTCAAGTTCTATCCATTTGCCTAAGAATTTCATGAAGTCATTGTTTTTAATAGCTGAGTAGTATTCCATTGTGTAAATGTACTATATTTTCTGTATCCATTCCTCTGTTGAGGGACATCTGGGTTGTTTCCAGCTTCTGGCTATTATAAATATGGCTGCTATGAACATAGTGGAGCATGTTTCTTTATTACATGTTGGAGCATCTTCTGGGTATATGCCCAGGAGTGGAATAGCTGGGTCCTCAGGTAGTATTATGTTCATTTTTCTGAGGGTCCACCAAACTGATTTCCAGAGAGGTTGTATCAGCTTGCATTCCCACCAGCAATGGAGGAGTGTTCCTCTTTCTCCACACCCTGGCCAACATCTGCTGTCACCTGAGTTTTTGATCTTAGCCATTCTGACTGGTGTGAGGTGGAATCTCAGGGTTGTTTTGATTTGCATTTCCCTGATGACTAAGGATGTTGAACATTTCTTTAGGTGCTTCTCGGCCATTCGAGTTTCCTCAGTTGAGAATTCTCTGTTTAGCTCTCTTCCCCATTTTTTGATAAGGTTATTTGGATCTCTAGAGTCTAATTTCTTGAGTTCTTTGTATACCTTGGATATTAGCCCTCTGTCAGACGTAGGATTGGTAAAGATCCTTTCCCAATCTGTAGGTTGCCGTTTTGTCCTATTTACAGTGTCCTTTGCCTTACAGAAGCTTTGTAATTTCATGAGGTCCCATTTGTCGATTCTTGATCTTAGAGCACAAGCCATTGGTGTTCTGTTCATGAACTTTCCCCCTGTGCCCATGTGTTCGAGACTTTTCCCCACTTTCTCTTCTATTAGATTCAGTGTATCTGGTTTTATGTGGAGGTCCTTGATCCACTTGGACTTAAGCTTTGTACAGGGAGATAGGAATGGATCAATTAGCAATCTTCTGCATGTAGACTGCCAGTTGAACCAGCACCATTTGTTGAAAATGCTATCTTTTTTCCACTGGATGCTTTTAGCTCCTTTGTCAAAGATCAAATGACTGTAAGTGTGTGGATTAATTTCTGGATCTTCAATTCTATTCCATTGATCTACCTGCCTGTCATGGTACCAATACCATGCAGTTTTAATCACTACTGCTCTGTAGTACAGCTTGAGGTTAGAGATGCTGATTCCCCCAGAAGTTCTTTTATTGTTGAGAAAAGTTTTTGCTATCCTGGGATTTTGTTTTTGTTTTTGTTTTTTTGTTATTTCAAATGAATTTGAGAATTGCTCTTTCTAAGTCTATGAAGAATTGAGTTGGAATTTTGATGGAGATTGCATTGAATCTGTAGATTGCTTTCAGCAGGATGGCCATTTTTACTATATTAATCCTGCCAATCCATGAGCATGTGTCTTTACATCTTCTGAGGTCTTCTTCGATTTCTTTCTTCAGAGACTCAAAGTTCTTATCATACAGATCTTTTACTTGTTTGGTTAGAGTCACACCAAGATACTTCATATTGTTTGTGACAATTGTGAAGAGTGTCATTTCCCTAATTTCTTTCTCAGCTTGTTTATCCTTCCAGTATAGGAAGGCTGCTGATTTGTTTGAGTTAATTTTATATCCTTCGGTTTCTATTTTGTGGAATAGTTTGAAGAGTATTGGTATTAGGTCTTCTTTGAAGGTCTGATAGAATTCTGCACTGAACCCATCTGGTCCTGGGCTTTTTTTGGTTGGGAGACTTTTAATGACTGTTTCTATTTCTTTAGGGGTTGTGGGACTGTTTAGATGGTTTCTCTGATCCTGACTTAACTTTGGTCTTTGGTATCTGTCTAGAAACTTGTCCATTTCATCCAGATTTTCCAATTTTGTTGCGTTTAGGCTTTTGTAGTAGGTTCTGATGATTTTTTTAATTTCCTCAGAGTCTGTTGTTCTAGCTCCCTTTTCATTTCCAATTTTGTTCACTTGGATACTGTCTCTGTGCCCTCTGGTTAGTCTGGCTAAGGGTTTATCTATCTTGTTGATTTTCTCAAAGAACCAGCTCATGGTTTTGTTGATTCTTTGTATAGTTCTTTTAGTTTCCACTTGGTTGATTTAAGCCCTTAATTTGATTATTTCCTGCCTTTTACTCCTCTTGGGTGTATTAGCTTCTTTTTTGTTCTAGAGTTTTCAGGTGTGCTGTTAAGCAGCTAGTATATGCGCTCTCCAGTTTCTTTTTGGAGGCACTCAGAGCTATGAGTTTTCCTCTTAACACTGCTTTCATTATGTCCCATATGTTTGGGTATGTTGTACTTTCATTTTCATTAATTTCTAGGAAGTCTTTAATTTCTTTCTTTATTTCTTCCTTGACCAAGTTATCATTGAGCAGAGCGTTGTTCAGCTTCCATGTGTATGTGGGCTTTCTGTTGTTGTGGCCATTGAAGACCAACCTTATTCCGTAGTGATCTGATAGGAGGCATGGGATTATTTCAATCTTCTTATAGCTGTTGAGGTTTGTTTTGTGACTAATTATATGATCAATTTTGGAGAAGGTATCATGAGGTGCTGAGAAGAAGGTATATTCTTTTGATTTAGGATGAAATGTTCTATAGATATCTGTTAAATTCATTTGGTTCATAACATCTATTTAGTTTCACTGTGTCTCTGTTTAGTTTGTGTTTCCAAGATCTGTCCATTGATGATAGTGGGGTGTTGAAGTCTCCTACTATTATTGTGTGAAGTACAATGTGTGCTTTGAGCTTTAGTAAAGTTTCTTTTACGTATGTGGGTGCCTTTGCATTTGGAGCATCGATGTTCAGAATTGAGAGTTCTTCTTGGTAGATTTTTCCTTTGATGAGTATGAAGTATCCTTCCTTATCTTTTTTAATGACTTTTCATTGAAAGTCGATTTTATCCGGTATTAGAATGGCTACTCCAGCCTGTTTCTTGGGACCATTTGCCTGGAAAATTGTTTTCCAGCCCTTTAGTCTTAGGTAGTGTTTGTCTTTAACACAGAGGTGCATTTCCTGGATGCAGCAAAATGCTGGGTCCTGTTTATGAATCTAGTCTGTTGGTCTATGTCTTTTTATTGGGGAATTGAGTCCATTGATGTTAAGAGATATTAAGGAATATTGATTGTTGCTTCCTGTTATTTTTGATGTTATTTTTATGTTTGTGTAGCTATCTTCTTTTGAGTTTGTTGAAAGATTACTTTCTTGCTTTTTCTATGGTGTAGTTTCCTTCTTTGAGTGTGCGTTTTCCATCTATTATCCTTTGTAGGGCTGGGTTTGTGGAAACATACTGTGAAAATTTGGTTTTGTCATAAAATATTTTGGTTTCTCCATCTATGATAATTGAGAATTTTGCTGGGAATAGCAGCCTGGGCTGCCATTTGTCTTCTCTTAGGGTCTGGATGAGATCTGCCCAGGATCTTCTAGCTTTCATAGTCTCTGGTGAGAAGTCTTGTGTAATTCTGATAGGTCTGCCTTTATATGTTACTTGACCTTTTTCCCTTATTGCTTTTAATATTCTTTCCTTATTTTGTGTATTTAGTATTTGACTATAATATGACAGGAGGAATTTCTTTTCTGGTCCAATCTATTTGGAGTTCTGTAGGTTGCTTGTATATTTATATTCATCTCTTTCTTTAGATTAGGGAAGTTTTCTTCTATAATTTTGTTGAAGATATTTACTGGCCCTTTAAGTTGGGAATCTTCACTCTCTTCTATACCTATTATCCTCAGGTTCTGTCTTCTCATTCTGTCCTGGATATCCTGGATGTTTTGGGTTAGGAATTTTTTTGCATTTTGCATTTTCTTTGACTGTTGTGTCAATGTTTTCTATGGTATCTTCTGCACCTGAGATTCTCTCTTCTATCTCTTGTATTCTGTTGGTGATGCTTGCATCCATGACTCCTGATCTCTTTCCTAGGTTTTCTAACTCCAGGGTTGTCTCCCTTTGTGATTTCTTTATTGTTTCTATTTCTATTTTTAGATCCTGAATGGTTTTGTTCATTTCCTTTGTCTGTTTGATCATGTTTTCCTGTCATTCCACCCATTTGATTGTGTTTTCCTGTTATTCCACCAGTTTGATTGTGTTTTCCTGTAATTCTTTAAGGGATTTTTGTGTTTCCTCTTTAAGGGCTTCTAGTTGTTTACCAGTGTGTGTTCTCTTGTATTTCTTTAAGAGAATTATTTATTTCCTTCTTAAAATCTTCTATCATCACCATGAGATGTGATTTTAAATCTGAGTCTTGCTTTTCTGGTGTGTTGGGGTATCCAGGGCTTGCTGTGGTGGGAGAGCTGGGTTCTGATGATACCAAGTAGCCTTGGTTTCTGTTCCTTATGTTCTTGCCCTTGCCTTTCGCCATCTGGTTATCTCTGGTGTTAGCTGGTCTTACTCTCTCTGACTGTGTCTTGTCCCTCCTGCATGCCTTGGTGTCAATACTCTTTGAAGACCAGCGCTCTCTGAGAGGAATTTTTGTTTGGAGAGCTGTGGTACAGGGTTAGCTCTGGGGTACAGATATAAACCAGAAGGATCTTGTCCTCAGCTGTTCCTTGGTTCCTGTGTCCTGATGGCTCTGCAAGGGTCCCTCTTGATCCAGTGAATTTGAACAGAAGTGGTGGTCTTGCCTGTGCTTGAAGGTGTGTCGGCACTCCTGGAATACCAGCCTTCCTCTGGCACTATTTGAGTATGGAGCCCTGTGTCACAGGATCTGCTCCAGGCCACCAAAAGAGACCAGAAGACCACTCCTCAGTCCCTGTGTCCTGGGGATTCCAGGTGGGTCCCTCTGAGCAGACAGGCTTGCCTACATTCCTAGGAGTGTAGCTTTCTCCCAGCACTGTTTGGCAATGGAGCCCTGGTTGCCCAGGCAGAGGTCTCCAGCCACAGATGAAAACCAAAAGACTCCTGTTTCCAACTGTTCCTCAGTCCCCGTGTCCCAAGGATTCCAGGCGTGTCCCACTGAGCAGTGTTGCTCATCTTACACCCACTCATGATCTTTTCCACACTCCTGGGAGTCTAGCTTTCTCTCAGCACTATTTGGCTATGGAGCCCTGGTGGCCCAGGCAGAGGTCTCCTGCCACAGATGGAGACCGGAAGGCTCCTTCCCCAAGCTGTTCCTCAGTCCCTGTGTTCCAGAGATTCTGGGTGAATCCCGCTGAGCAGTGTTGCTCATCTTACCCCCACACGGGCTTTTCCACACTCCTGGGAGGCTAGCTTTCTCCTGGCGCTATTTAGCTATGCAGCCCTGGTGGCCCAGGCAGAGGTCTCCCCCCTTTGTGAAATTTTAAACCATGGAAGTATAAGCTATTACCATTTTGATGAATTATTAAAATACACCAATAACATTCTGCTGCTGCTAACTGTTGTTCAATTTTAGTTTGGAATAACATATACTATTTAGATGATAAGTTACCCTACATGGTACCATGTTTGGTTTAACTGTCAACTTGACACAATGTAATAATATTTACCTGGGAAGAGAATTTCAGGGGAGGGGGTTATAGAGATCAGGTGAGCCTATGGGCAGTTCTGTAGGGATTGATTGTCTTGACAATATTAACTGGTATGGGAGGGCTCAGCCTTTAATGGGTGTCACCATTCCCTGTTAATCTTAACAGGAATAACCTCAAAGAATTCCAATATAGCTCTATAGGTCTATTGTTAATCTTTATTTGTAGATATGCTCATAGAGGCTTTAAACATTCACTCCCCTGTATCTCTTGAAACTTCAAAATACAAGTTGATTTTGGAGTTTCCTGCTGAATTTGAATGCATTTGAGATAGAAGCAGAATAGAGATATATTGTAATTCTTTCAGTTTAATCCTGCTAAGATTAACATAGGGGATGGTGACACCCATTGTAGGCTGAGTCTTCCCCTATCAGTTTTATTGTAATTTCCTGAACACCAACCTGGATCCACCAACTCTCAGTCTATGAGCGTTTACTTACTATATATTCTGTAATTCCACAAATTAAGCCAGCTTTCCTTCGGTTATCCAACTTGGCATTGTAAAGACCCATTTGTCCAGAGGGAAAACATAAATTATAAATAAAATTAAAGTTCATATTCTTACCAAGAAGACAATGTTGGTGTTTTGGTAGAGTGCCCGTGCCACGCAGATTCTCTGCCTCTGACCCCCACTCAGGTTGATGCCCTGGAAAGGAAACAGCAGAAACACCCATTTTCATCACCAAGAAGGGACCTAGTGATAAAGATTACCTCTAAAATATAAGCATCTCTAACCTTTTTTTTGGCAACACTAGTGATTCTCTCTAATGCCAATGCTGGGTGGACGTCAATAATTCTTGATCAATCGCATGACTCTTCCTTTCAGGCTAACTGAGAGCTTTGCCATACAAGAGCACCAGTAACCAACCAACACCTTGGTCAGTGCCAAAGACAAGCAATTTGTATTGTCTGTACTTTGGCATATACATCTTTGCATAGATTTTAATTTTAATTATGTGTGCATGTGTGTTCCTGTGTGTGCATATGTGCACATGAGTGTAAGATGCCTGTGGTCAGAAGAAGGAGTCAGATGCCTTGGAGTTGGAGTTACAGGAAGTAGATATTTAATAATTAACATTAACTTAGCACCTAATATGTACCAGGCTTGTGCATGTGGCTTTATGGCTTTCTGTGCTTTATTCCTCATAGCCGGCTCAATAGATCAGGATTGCTCTCATTTTACACATGTGGAAGCTAAGCCTCAGAAACATGAAGCATGCCTTGAATAAGGTATGATGATGCATCAGACAACGGTTGCTAAGAAGGTGGCTGATCATGAACAACTGAAACTGGCTGAGTTTGGGAAATTTTCTCAGTTCTTCAGCCATTCTACCCCTAGCCGTACTGTGCAGAGGACAAAATTACCCTTGACACAATTTGTTATCACAGTAGGTAACACACATTAGCCTTCACCTAGCACAGCTTTGGACCTGTAAGGGTTACAATTTTTGTTAGTCATTACTGTGGTAAAGATGGTGGGTCTAAATGCTTTCAGCTGTTCAGGACAGCTATAGCGTGACGTCAGCATAAAATAAGGATGTGTACAGATAAACTATAAGTTAACAAAAGAGATGTTGATGAGACTGAAAGAAATTGTCAGGAACAATCTGAGTTTCCAAAGTTATTCAAATCAGTAGGACCAGAAGGCAAAAGTGTGCTTGGTCAAAGCCAGTGGTGGTGGTTCACTCTTCCCAACCCCCACCCACTGCCACAAGCCTTGAGTGGCTGGCACAGTGTGACACACACAGTAGTATGTCAATAGGTACATAGGGGGACGGTGGTGTCAAAGAATGCCTGCCCTTACATTTTGGCACTTGTCACTGGGACAACATAGAACACTTAAGCCCCTCAGACTTCATTATGTTTTTCTGAGGATTAAAGATAAGCAGAAAACTTTTCTCAATTTGTGTGCATTGCTTAGTTCAGCTATACAAAGCTCACCCTCTCTCCAATTTCAGTTTGGTCCCCAAATGGTAACAGATCAATGTCTGGCTGAAGAGAGCAGGCATCGGTGACAGCCTTGTACCTTTGGGAGAAATGATATCCAATGTCTTTTAGAATACAGATGTTCCCCCAAGTGTATTATATACACTGACCATAATCACTCCCCTCCCTTGCTCTCTGCCCCCTCCCCTCCTCTGTGTCCTCCCTCCGTTCCCCCACCTCACCTCTTTTCCTTCCTTGCCCTTTCCTTCCCTTTCCTTCCCCCCTTTAGTTTTGGGGCATCTCTTCTCAACAAGTGAATTGGTCCAAACTCATGGCTCACAAGTGGTTGTTTTGGTTGTAAAATCTGCACATACAAAGTTACCTCTGTCTGTTGAAAGGACTTCCAAAAGTGATATTTTCCTCGACTGTAGCATTTAGGAGCCAAGGCTTCTGGGCAGCGTAAGCCACAGAATACCTGCTTCTGCTGTGAAGAGGATACACACAACCCGGATTACACAAAGAGCTGTGCTGAGCATTTCCATATAACTAAGGGTAATGAGACCCCTGAGGGAAGACAGAGTAGGCAACTAGAGGGGAAGGCAGAGGCACCAACCTTAGAATGTGATCACTAAATAAGCCACTTGAATTACAGGGATCTGGGTCTAATTAAAATGTCATGTGATAAGTAAAATTTGATTCTCCTGTGCTGAAGTGTTTAATGCTATAAACCATTAAGAGAAAATTTCTTTTCTAAATTTAGATTAAAGGGTTATTAATAATTCACTCTCTTTAGCCACACATGTTTTGGTTTGTATTCAACTCACTTTGTGTAATGGATGTTTTTTTATAGTGACCTTTAAGAAACATGAATTGAAACTAGAATTAGCACATCCTTTCGTGGCTTAGTCACATAAATATATTTTAAAGCCACAGGTAATGTATATATATTTCAAAATGAAGAATGATATCTAGAGGAGTCTGTTTCAATGCTGAAATAAGATTTAAGTTCCATATTTTAAACATATAAAATATTTTTAAGGAGAAGAGTTGGGAGAACAGGTGACCATGATCACAATATGTCGTATGAAATTCTCAAAGAACTAATAAACGTCTTTAAGAGAGAGACACAAAATAAAAATAAACTGATAAATTCCTCCTCTCTTTTCTATTTCTTTAGCTTACGGGTGTTATCAGATGCTTGTACATTAGACTACATTAGACTTTAGCTTTCAGTCATTGCAGAATACATGTGAGCTGAAGAACCAGGAGATGATGGGACCAAGCTGGGGAAGGGAGTGGATGAGCTTCAAAGTCAGATTTCCACGGTTAGTTCACGATGGGTCAGTTATGGTGATGGGATGGCAGTTAACGGAAAAGGAAGGTTAAGAAAAGGTAAATGGGCACTGGGAAGCAGGTCATCTTGGGGCTTTAGAGGACATTAGAGTCTAGTGTGACAGTCATCTTTTAGATAACTACAGACACAGGAAAGCAGTGGTCCCCACATCTGGCGTGTCTGCCTGCCCTTCCCCTTACTCTGGGGACTATCTTTTGATGCTGGGGATCGAATCCAAAGCTTCATTGAGATTTGGGTTTGAGTTTGGTTTGGCTTTGTTTTCTTTTGTTTTGAGTAGCTAAAGCACAGAGTTCTCCATCCCAGGACTATACTCAAATATCGTTGGAGGTACAATCAACGCGTGCATTAATTATTTGCGTTTTTATTTAATAAGCCCTCCAACTCCTTTACTAATGACAGTTTGATTTTCAGCCAAACTTGAAAGGCACAAAATCCATAAAACAGAAACAGTTGACACAATTTGCTTGCCAAATTAAAGTTTTTCTTTTTTCTTCTCTCTTTGCTGAGACAGACTATTACTGTAGCCTGGACTCCTGTGGAGATCAGTGTAGAGTGAAGAATGGCTTAGAAAGCAAGCCTATTTGTCTGCCTCGAGGTTTACAGTACTGGGATTACAGGCATAAGCATGACAAATTAATCCTTTTGTGAGCCACTGCTGTTGGAAATATTCTAGGCATGTTAAAAATGACTGCACACCATCACAATGAGGAGGGAAACTGGAGGGAGAGATTAAAGACTGAGAGAGGAAGCTATTCTATTAAACTCGGGTGAAAATAGAAATGATACCTTCGGGTTGCTTCAAAAGAAGGCTCAGATTCATTTACACTGTAAGTACGGCAAACAATGTTCATTAATAATGACAGGTAGCCATGAGCGGACGTGTGTGCAAACCAGGTATGTAAACAAGCACAAGAAATACTCTTTCAATTTATTTCAAAGACAAACCACATAAATAGTTTTCTTCTCTTCTGTCTTCTTTGGGCAGGAAATACGCCATTACAAAGCTTCTGGATGATAGCAAGCCTGGCTGTCTCCTACACAAGCTTCCGCCTCATGTCACAGCCTGTACCCTATGTCCTGTTCTGCTCCATCAGCTCTGGAAACTTGCATCATTTCTCTAAAACAAGGTTGCCTGCAGTTCTGTATTTCCTACTTCTCCCTGTCACTGAATTCTTATTTTAATCTATTTAAATTTCTCATCCACTACCCTAAGAAATACATTGAGAATATAAACATGGAAGGCACTCAAAGCCTAGATGTCTCTCTCTGAGGATCATGAAAGAAAGCTAGACATGTCCAAACTACGACATCTGGACACAATGATGGAGTGGTGAGAGTCATGTCAAAGTGGGATTGGACTAATTGCATGTAGTTATACCTCCATTATGATGAAAAAAAAGATCAATATCTTGTATTTGAATTTTGAGGCATTTAGGCTCACCTGAATTACATTATTCTGAAAGCTCTATATTCAATAGCTTTACACAATTGATCTAATCCAAAAATAGCTACTATTTTACTTCAGATTGTGTCCTATGCTTTTTTGTGGGAAAATGTGTATAATTACATCCTCTAGTGATAAATTTGTCTCAGAACTATTAAAAGTAAATTGCAATACTACACATTGCTAATGACATGTTAGCATGTTTAATGGAAGCAAAGAGCCATAATACCACCAAATACCAGACTAATAAAATGCCAAACTCAAAAGTCCCTCAGTAATTATCCCCTGATTTAAGTAACTCCTAAAGAGCAAGTACAAAAATACTTCATTTCCCAGTTTTAGATACCAAGACATCTGACCTTAATGTTTTAGTAGTAACAATACTTTAGTCATCTGTGAGAGAAAAAGCGCATGTGTTGGAAGTTATGGTTTGTATTCATCCACAAGGAAAGTGTTCATCATACAACTGATTGTGTCATCCCACACTGAGACTGTGAAAACCATCAACTTATCCAAATAATGGTTGAGTACATCCCAGCTGTGTTCTACATCAATCAACGTACTTATTGAATCTGGGGAGATAACTCATTGGATAAAGTCCTGGTAGCCAAGCCCGACAGACCTGAGTTTAAGCCCTGCCTAAGAGCCATGTGGTAGGACAGACTCCCTGAAGTTGTTTTCTGAACTCTATAATGGTTCCAGGGCATCTGTTTCTCCCACACAAAATAAATAAATAGATAGTTAAACTTAAGATGTAGTCTGGTCACCTCTTAGTACTGAAAGTACTATCTAGCACCATGAAAATGAAGGCTCTACCCCTCCTTGCTGGGTGTTGCACCATTGTCAGAGCACGGCAAACAGTCAGGACCAAGATGAGCAGAGAATCTCCGTGGAAACACATTTCTGAGCATGTCTGTGAGAATATTTTCAGAGAGTTTTAACTGAGGATAGAAGACCTACTCTGACTGAAGGAGCTGAAGGGGTTTGCAACCCCATAGGAAAAACAACAATATCAACCAACCAGAGCTCTTAGGGACTAAACCACCAACCAAGGAATACACATGGAGGGACTCATGGCTCCAGCAGCATATGTAGCAGAGGATGGCCTTGTCGGGCATCAGTGGGAGAAGACAGCCTTGGTCCTGTGAAGGCTCGATGCCCTAGTGTAGGGGAATGTGAGGGCAGAGACGTGGAAGTGGGTGGGTGGGCGGGTGGGGGAGCACCCTCACAGAAGCAAGGTGAAGGAGGATGGGATAGCAGCCTTCAGGGATGGGAATTGGGAAAGGGGACAACATTTGAAATGTAAATAAAGAAAATATCCAATAAAAAAAAAAGCAAGGAAAAAAAAGAGATCTACTCTGAATGTGGGAAACTACATCAAATTGGCTGAGGTCAGACTGAAAGAAGGAGAAAGAATGGAACAGCAGCATTCACATCTCTCTGTCTCCTGAGTGCAGATGCAGCTTGATCAGATGCTGCCTGATCCTGCAGCCATGCCTCTTCTGTACTCTTAAACCGTGTTCTAAAAAAAAATTTCTTTACATAAGTTGATTTTTTCAGGCGTTTCCTCATAGCTACAAGCAAAGTAACTCATTAACAGAATGAGCAATGGAGGTGATGCCACAGAGAGTATAAAGAGTTAGCCATACAAAGAAAATGCCAGGAGAACTTGAGGCCAGAGAAAAGGCAAAGATGCCCCTGAGTTACACTGCTCAGACAAACAGGGTAAATCACAAATAGCTGAAACATGACCAAGCAGTGGGCATAACACCCACAAAGAAAAGTTGATGTGAATTTCAATGGCACACTGGATGGTGATGAGCTCAGGAACCATGTCTTGGGGTTCTACACAACCACTGTAAACCTTTACGCAAGAGAGAGGTTCGGTTGAGAAGCCACTCTCCAGTGGAACACAGGAATTAGAAGGAGGAGTGAGCGAATGAAGAGAACCATCTGGCTCCCTCTGCTTGCAGAGAGAGGAAGATGGAGGAGGGAGAGACAATGGGCACAGGAAAGAAGTGCCTGTGATGGGCACATCAGAGACTTTAGCATCGAATGCCTTCAGTTTGAGGTGCCTGGGGAATTTCCAAATGACCTTGGCCATGAAGCAGAATTTAAAGCTCAAGGGAGATCCAGGAAGCCAATCAGGACTTTGGAATGATTTCCTGTCCTGACAAATGTGTCAGATAACAAAGTCCCAGTTTCTGTTCCCTTATTACTTACAAGAAAAATCAGTAAACCATTCCAACAATCCTCATTTGTTTACGAGAGGACAAAAGACCAGGAGCAGAGAGTGGAAACTGAAGTGTTGGGAAGATGCAAGCTGACATGGAAGATGCTTCTGTATTTACAGAAGCAAAGAAGAGAGAAAGCAGAATCCTGAAGAATACCACAGAACAGATTGACTAAGGAAAAGAAATCTATGGCTGGATGGATGGCTGGTTGGTTGGTTGGTTGGTTGGTTGGTTGGCTGGTTGGCTGGTTGGCTGCTTGGCTGGTTGGTTGGTTGTTTGTCTGGTTGGTTGGTTGGTTGGTTGCTTGATTGCTTGGTTGCTTGGTTGCTTGGTTGCTTGGTTGCTTGGTTGCTTGGTTGCTTGAATTGGGCTGCTTCTCAGAGGAGGTCTCATTATATAGCCGAGGCTACCCTCAAAGTCGTGTTCCTTCCTTCTCATCATCCTGGGACATGGGATTACGGACATGTGCTACTGTGCCTTACTACATTCGTAAGAGGAGAGCCAGACCACAAGTTTTACTAGAAACTAAACAAGGAGGTCATCTTAATAGGGCAAATATTAGTTCAGTATCAAGTGACCAGGAGGCAGAGTGAGGTAATGCCTAAAGGATGCCCAGTGCCTTTAAGATTGCCATGCTTTAAAATTATATACCTTATGTATTTGTGTGTGGACATATGCATGCCATGGTCTAAACTGTGTAAAAATATGTCTAAGGTTATTGTCCAAACTTTAACTTCACTCTTGACTTCTTTATCACCATCTTTCATCAATGTACATTCTTTTTATGGAACAAGATGGAATATGCATGGTCTATACACTTTGAAATGCAAAGAAACAACAAAATGTATTTCCACATTGCCACGTTGTTAATTTATTAAACAAATTATAATAATCATGGATGGTGATGCCCAGAGTCAGATCGACTCAACCAGAGTGCAGGCCCAGAGAAGATCAGTACTCTGTGGAAGTGTGAGGAGGCGATCTCGGGATTTCCCTCACCACTTCACATCCTTCCCATTTTTGATAAAACAATCTTAAATGAGAGCCAAGTAATTAGATTATGATGACAACTGTCATATCACATAACTCAGTGCAGTAGGATCTGCTTCTTCATCCAGAGCAGAGGATGAAAGTCAGCGGACAAACAGTGCTCAGTATCTGACTGCAGTGAGGGGTGGTTATATCCTGAGCTATCCTGAGTGGGAGCGAACGTGGCCACTGCCTTCTGATTTATCTAAGGCAAATAAAACAGATGCTAAACATCTCTCAGCTTCCTTCTTTTGCAAGTAAAAGTTCTAAATCAAATTTCTCAGCCAAACCTATCTTGCTCGTAACATGTACTTCAAGCTCAGTGCATTCTACAGGACCCAGAAACAATATTTCCTCAGAGAAACCTGGGTACTTGAACAGTTGGCTCTACCGCATGGACCATGTTCAAAACCCTTGACCGCAAGACTTCTCAACTTTGGTACCACTGATGCATGCAGCAAGAGGACTCCTGGTTGTGGGGCTTCACAATCGCATCTCAGATTGCTTAGCAGATAACTCTGGCCTCTAGCAACCAGAATAACAGTAGCATAGTTCCCAAGCATGTTTCTTGCCATTGCTGTGTTCACCAGGGATGAATCTAGATATGAACTCCTAGACAGCACTCTTATTTATTTATTTATTTATTCAACAAAAGTTACAACCATTCCTTTGTATACCTACGAGGACTCAACTAAGTAGGTCAAACTAAATAAACCTAGTTTGGCCTTCAGTACTCAGTTCTGTACTAGGATAACCCCATATCACTTCATTATGCACCATGTTTTGAAAGGCCCCCTGCCTTCCTTCCCTGAGTTAGTTGACCTTAGTGTCAGCTGAGGTGTTTACTCCTTACAAACCCTTCTCGTAGTGTCTGAGCACTTGAAGAGCATCATGCTAGATACCTTCTTCTTCATGTCTTTTAAGCAGTACACTAGGCTGTCCCTCCTGTGCATTTCTCAATACCTCTAGTGGGTGGTTTACATTAAATATGGAGAGAAATCATTGCTTCTCAGCCTCTTACAAAGACTTTAGAAAGATCGTTTGATATTGGTTCCCCAAACATGGAATCCTTGATGATCTATTTATATTTAAGCTTTATAAATAGTGTGAGTTTTCCATAACTTATTGTATGACAGAGGGAATTTTGAGTGCTCCCTACTTACATTTAAAAATGTGTCTTCAACATCCTCACCTTTCATCTTAGCATGTTCTAGCTTATATGATCATAAACTGTCACAGTGAATTATTTTTATAATTTTACAACATTTGAGTTTCTATTAGGTTTTGGTATTTCTGTGACTTATATTTTTATGTATTTGCATATTTAAGAGGTTCTTGGTTCATGACATGGAGAATTATTGTGATAGTTTTCTCTTGGAAGATTTTTAGCTGTGTAAAGAAACCAATTTAAAGCACAGTCCTAGATAGCACCACCTATCTAGACTTGACTAGACTTGACTAGAGTCACCTGAGAAAGGGATCCTCTCCATTAAGAGATTATCTAGATCAGACTAAACTATGGGCATGTCTGTGGAAGATTGTCTTCATTGTTGATTAATAGAGGTAGACCCAACCCACTGTGGGTGGCACCATCCCCTGAACCTGTAGTGCTGGGCTATATAGGAGAGCTAGCTAAGTGTAAGCTAGGTGAACCGGCAAGCAACAGTCCTCTGTGGTTTCTGCTACAAGCTCCTCCTTGATTTCCTGCCCTGACTTTCCTCAGTGATGGATAATGACCCAGACATGTAAGCCAAACAAACCCTTCCCTCCCCTAGTTGCTTTCAGACTGAGCATTTATCACAACAGGAGAGGAAAACAGAACAGATATACTTACTTGTTCCAGTAAACTTTTCCTTCCAGAGTCTGCATTTCACCAAGGATGGCAAGGAGAAGAGATGATTTCCCACAACCCACTTGGCCCACAATCATGGTTAACTGACCTAGAGAAACAAAGCAGAGGACAGAAAGACTTCACTTAGCTACATTAAATTAAAACTTGGCCCTGGGGGTGTGCTGGGATTCTCAGCACTAGGAACATAGACAGCTGGGAAGATTGGTGCAAGGTCAAGGCTAGCTTGGTCTACACTGAATGTTCTAGGACATCAAGAACCACATAGCAAGATGCTGCCGCAAACACTAAAAGTAAAACTAAAAATAGGAAAAAAAAAATCACCAAAATAAATAACAGCCTAAGTTTTATAAAACAACAAGATGTGATGCCTGCACATGTAGACAGACACATGTAGACAGGTCTCATGTTTCAATCCCGAGTCCTGATTGATTTCAAGCAGTGAAGTAAATATACAAACCCCTGTTTTTCTGCAAAAGAAAAGAAAAAGGGAAACATATGGGTCTTAACTTATCCTTCCAACTTTTCTTGAAAGAAGATCTCAGGTGACCTAGACTGTTCTCAGACTTGCTGTAAATTTCTGATGCATCTACCAACTGGGCTGCAATGCAGACCCTTGCTTTATTATTTTTAATGGAAAATTGCTCATCTGAATAAAGAATAAAAGGAGTAACTTCTTAAACCATCAGCATTAGTTTTAGCTTTCAACATTAAATTCACACAATAAAAATTCAATTATGACAAAAATTGGTCATGGGGATGAAAGTGATTTGTGTTGTCATTAGGACGCTAATTTCCCACATTGACTTCTAAGTATGATAGACACCTAAGCTACTGACTGCCACACCAAGTTGAGTGAATTTCTATTCAGTTATTCAATCATTTAAAATAAAATTATTGTGACCATCCCTACATATCTTGTTCTTTTGTGCTGTTATAAATGCTATTGTTTTAAAAAATTTTTCCTCTTGGTTCATTTGTTGTTAGCACATCAAAATACAGAAATAAGACTTAACCAAGGAAGAAGAGCTTCACACTACAAACTACAGAACAGTGCTAAGATGTATGCCAGGGATCAGAGTGACAAATGGAAATACACTCCAGGGTTATGTGTTTGTCAAACTGACATTACTAAATGTCCACACTTCCCAATACAATCTACAGATTGAATGTAACCTTCCTCAGCATCCTATGACAAAATATATTACAAAGAATACATTGCAGAGCCTCAGTGATCTCTGTGGTAACAATGTGTTCAGCGATGACAGAATGAAACAGAGAGCCCAGAACTAACATGTATAATCACCTAATCTGCCATAAGAGTTTTAAGACCACATGGTGGGGAAGGAACAGGTGGCAATGTACAAACTGAACATCCACTTGCGAAAGACTGGGATTTGACTTTTAGAGTCTATAGCACCCCAAAATCATCTCACAATGACATAAAGACCCAACAGATTGGAAACTTCAAAACCCTTGAAGATAGCATAAGAGAAGAAATTCTTCATGTTTATCTTGGCAATGAATTTTTGGATTTTATATGGAAACAAAATTCAACTTAAAACAAAAAACAGCAAAATGGGAATACTTCAACATATAAACAACACAGCAAAGACAATAATAAACAGAAGAAAAAATGACAGAAGTCACTCACAAACCTATGTGATAAACTCTTAATCCTCCAAATATACAAGAATTACCAATAGGATCAGAGGTGAGGAGGACACAACATCTGTCCCAACACCAGGAGTAAGTAAGACCAGCAGGATCCAGGAACCCAGAAATCCAGCTGGACCAGTGGCACAGGCTCGTTCCATTTTGGGCCAGTGCCCTGAACAGACCTTGGGTGAGAACTCCTCAGCCAGTCCCACAACACCCAGAGGAAGCTCTACTCCCAGGTGCCCTAACATGCCCAGGATCCGAGGATCCCAGGATCCCAGGAGCTCAGTCACACCAGGATCTCAAGATCACAGAGGCAGCTTGACTCTCAGGAGCTCTGTCATACCCAGGATCTCAGGATCACAGGATTACAGAATCACAAGATCTTAGAGACAGCTGGTCTCTGAGGAGTTCTGACACAATCAGGATTACAGGAAGGACTGGCTTCAGTCAGATAAAGGGAGGGCAGGTAGCACTAGAGATAACCAGGTGGCAGGAGGCAAGTGCAAGAACATAAGCAACAGAAACCAAGGTTACCTGGCACCATCAGAACCCAATTCTCCCCCCCCACACACACACATACACATAGCAAATCCTGGATACACCATCACACCGGAAAAGCAAGATTATGATCTAAAATCACTTCTCATGATGATGTAAAGGATTTTAAAAAGTATATAAATAACTCCCTTAAAGAAATACAGGAGAACACAAGTAAACAGCTAGAAGCCCTTAAAGAGGAAACACAAAAATCCCTTCAAGAATTGCAAGAAAACACAACCAAACAGGGGAAGGAATTGAACAAAACCATCCAGGATCTAAAAATGGAAACAGAAACAATAAAGAAATCACAAATGGAGACAATCCTGGAAATTGAAAACCTAGGAAAGAGATCAGGAGTCATAGATGCAAGCATCACCAACAGAATACAAGAGATAGAAGACAGAAGAATCTCAGGTGCAGAAGATATCGTAGAAAACATTGAAACAACAGTCAAAGAAAATGCTAAATGCAAAATGCTCCTAACACAAAACATTCAGGAAATCTAGGAAGGACACAATGAGAAGACAAAACCTAAGGATAATAGGTATAGAAGAGAGTGAAGATTCCCAACTTAAAGGACCAGTAAATATCTTCAACAAAATTAAAGGAGAAAAACTTTTCTAACCTAAAGAAAGAGATGTCCATGAACTTACAAGAAGCCTACAGAACTCCAAATAGACCAGACCAGAAAAGAAATTCCTCCCATCCCATAATAATCAAAACATCAAATGCACTAAACAAAAAAAGAATATTAAAAGCAGTAAGGGAAAAAGGACAAGTAACATATAAAGGCAGACCTATCAGAATTACACCAGACTTCTCTCCAGAGATGATGAAAGCTAGAAGATCCTGGGCAGATCTCATACAGATCCTAAGAGACCATAAATGCCAGCCCAGGCTACTATATCCAACAAAACTCTCCATTACCATAGATGGAGAAAACAAGATATTCCATGACAAAACCAAATTTACACAATATCATTCCACAAATCCAGCCCTACAAAGGCTAATAGATGGAAAACACCAACACAAGAAGGGAAACTGCACTCTAGAAAAAGCAAGAAAGTAATCTTACAACAAACACAAAAGAAGATAGCCACACAAACATAATTCCACCTCTATCAACAAAAATAACAGGAAGCAACAATCACTTTTCCTTAATATCTCTTAACATCAGTGGACTCAATTCCCCAATAGAAAGCCATAGACTAAGAGACTGGATATGTAAACAGGACACAGCATTTTCCTGCATACAGGAAATGCACCTCAGTGACAAAGACAGACACTACAGCAAAGTAAATGTTTGGAAAACAATTTTCCAAGCAAATGGTCCCAAGAAACAAGCTGGAGTAGCCATTCTAATGTCAAATAAAATCAGTTTTCTACCAAAAGCTATCAAAAAAGATAAGAAAGGATACTTTGTGCTGGTCAAATAGAAATATTTAAGGGGTAACTTCAGCAGTGTTATAGGTACCTGATGAGTCTCAGTGTAACGGCCTTGGGAAATGCAAAGGAATGGTGCTCTTTGCTCAGAGTGAAGCCCACATATCTTCAAGGGAGAACATTGGAGGTATTTGAATTTTATGTTCACATTAGGGAAGGGAGTTTTGTATATTTTAGAAGACTAATATTTATTTTCTCTGAATTTAGTCAGGAGTTGTCAATTTATTTCTAGTTGAGTGTGACAGTAGTAAGGTTTTCAAAACCTACTGAAAACATACTAAATGTGTGATTTATGAGATTAGGTTGTGTGCTATTTTGACTGAAGTCAACTTTCCTTTGTCATTTCAAGGGAGAAAAAAATGAATGGTCTATAAAACTGTAAGAGTGGATTTGTCAGAAATAATTTCCGATTGCATAATGCTTTTACAAAGTGATTTAATTTATTTTAATCATATTTATAATGTGAAATTATAAGATGATGATAATATTGGCTTCTAAAGTTTTAGCCTAGAAAATAGCATTTTAATTATTATAGAAAGATCTACAAGTAATTTCATAATTTTTTATTTCTGTATTTAATTTTGACATGTTTCTCATTGTATATAATACTGTGATAGATATCCCACAGTACATACATATTTTTGTCAACATAAATTCCTAGAAATAAAGTCACTAGATAAAATTTTATGCACAATTTATATTTTGGTACTTGGTAAAGTGTTCATTAGAAGTACTGCATTGATTTGTACTATTATATGGAACATTTCTCTAAAGTTCCTAACAATTAAATTTTATTATTTTTTAAAAAAGAATCCCCTGCAACTCAATAGCAGAAAAATAGAACGTGAGCATTTAGTATGAAATCAGTGTGAAGATGACTCAAACATTACAGCCACAGCTACCGCATGGTCCTTTAAGATCTCCACTGAGTGTCTGCCCAAAATAACTAATATTCAGATAGTAATAGATGTCTCTGCTCCCACACCCACAAAAGCATTTTCAAACATCAAAGCAGATAGAAACAAGCCCATGTCTGTTGATGGTAAGAAAACATGCTATGTACATGGAATGCTCATGTATAAAAGAAAGAAACCCTACTGTTTTCAGTAGAGATGTACCTTGAGGGATTATGCTAAGTAAAGTAGGACAGACAAAGAAAAGAAAGTGCTACCTGAGTGCCTGATTGTGGTTTACAATACTCAGCTCACAGGAGCAGAAATAGAGAAGGTGGCCACTGTGGATGGAGGATGTGAGGGAGGCAGGGTGAGGGGATTGCTGCCGAGTGGAAAAAACATTTCCAAGATGCTTCAGTGTGGCAGGATAGCTCACAGTATGCATTTCCCCCAAAAGTTTATAAACTAAAAGAAAAAGAAAAATAAACTTTTGGAGGTGGCTGTGTATTAAGTTTGACTGCTATGCTAGACCCAAACTCTTGGAGGAGACAGAAAGACTATAGGAGCCATACCTGGTGGGTGTCTTCAAGGAATCTGTTTTCTGGGCATAACGGGGCAGTATTATACATGAACCCACAGAGGTTACAACAGCATGCCCAAGATCTGCACAAATTCAAGCTAGACAAAAGTCCACGCATGGGGTGGGGAGGTGAACATGAAGTCACACGAGTTCCTGAGGAGCTGTTGGCATTTGTTAGCTCCTGGAAGAGGAGGAGTCGGATTTATTCACTGGCGTGACCCCTGGTAGATCAACCACACTCCAGGGCAGGTCCCTCTCCTGAGAGTAGCTGAATAACTGACACTGGGTCTGCTGAGTTTAAAAAGAGAAGTTATTCCCCTAACGCAGTTAATAAGGACATGGGTGTGGAGTTGGGAGATGGGAGGTGAAAATGGCCAAAAATCAAAATTCTGAAAAGAATTAATACAAATATTATTGTAAAGAAACTCTAAATGAAATACTAGTGAGATACAGTTACTATAGACTAATGGCATCTCGATAAAATTGAAGGATAAACAAATTAATAGGTGAGTAAAATAATCAGATGAGCGATCCTAGAGTACCTGCAAATACCATTAGTATCTTTCAGCACCTTGGGTGTTTTCACAAATAGCCTTTCTTTGAGGTTGCTCTTAAACACAACGAGAAACCGACAACCCCAACTTCTTAAGTATCACAAATCACCAAGTGAACAAGAAACAACTTGTCCAAAGACACGCATTTTTAATGACAGTCATGTTTTATAATTTCTAGTTACAACAGGGCCTTATGTGGAGACTGCATATGAGTAAAAGAAATTTAGGGTTGTAGCTTTAAAAACTCCTGTAATCAGGCAGGAGACATGGGAAATAGGTCAGTGGTTCAGATTATATGGACCAGAGTTCAGAACACCAGTGCCCAAGTAAGTGCCAGATGGGCTTGTTAGCTCACCTCTGATTGCAGTCAGCCCTGGAAGATGGAGACAGGGCATTCCCAGAGCAAGCTGGGAAGCCAGACTAACCACATCACTGAGCTCTGAGTTTAACTGAGAGGCCCCCGTTCCATGAATAAGGTGGAAGACAGACTGAGAAAGACTCTAGGCCTCAACCTCAGGAGTCCTCAAACACACACACACACACACACACACACACACACACACACACACAAGAAATGGAAACTAAATAAACACAAACAAAGCTGTTTTGCTTTTTGTTATGCTTACTTATCTTGGTAAATTACAACAGTGCTTAAGCCATGAGCCTTACCTGTTGGAATCCGAATGTCAATATTGGATAATGTAGCTACGCCACTGCCCCATGAAAAGTATCCATTTGCCACCTGGAAAGTAAAAACACAGGAATTCAGTTAGACATGTGGTACCAGTGAATAACCAGAGGGCAGCTCCTTTCAGAAGTTTAAAATGGTAACACAGGATACAGCCCGGTGGCAGAGCCTAATCTAAGTTCTAAGTGCTTGCTGGTGTAAATGAGAAGGACTGGATGTGAGGCTGGAGAGACAGCTCAGCAGTCCACAGTGCTGGCGGCTCTCTCTGACAGCTCCTGGGTTCAGTTCCCAGCATCCACATCAGGTGGCTCCCAACCAGCTGTAGCCTCAGCTCAGGGGATCCAATACCCTCTTCTAGACTCTGCTATCACACACACACACACACACACACACACACACACACACACACACATACACAGAACACATAAACTCACACAGGCACATACACATAAAAATAACAAGTAAATACATACAACATACATCTTTCTTTAAAAAAGGAATCATATTTACTTGTCATACACTAGAAAAGGAAGCCAGTGCTGATGTCATCCCTGAAAGTGAGGACAGGACTACGAGGTCTCTGGTGACAACTATGAGACATGATTGAAGATGCCACAGCTTCATCCATGGGTGAGAGGGGGAAATGTGGTCTGAAATCTCCAGACAGAGCCTGGAGCCGTACAGTTATCCTTAAGCAAGTAACTGCACATGTCTCACAGGACAAACATTAAACCCTGCCACCTTGGACTGGTCTGGAAAGTGCAGGGGACCTGGACAAGGGGACTTCCAAAAGGGGAATGTCCTAGGACCCTGGTCCTCTGATGACCAGCTGTGTTCCAGAGCCTGCCTGTCAGTGATTTCTCCCTTTGTCCCAGCCATCTGTCCTCAGCTGTGCTCTCAAGGCCGCCATTTCTATTTGAGTTCTACTTAAGCACAAGAGACTGCAGAAAGTATAAAAGCAGAGTCTGAAATTACATGAAGTGCCCCAGGGATCAGGGGAAGCCAATGAAGCCGTATGGTACCCGGGTTCATATTGGTACCAGTTTCCTCCCAGGCAAAACATCCTGTCCTGCAGGAAGCTTGTCAAGACTCAGGAACTCCAAAATGGAGACCCCTTAAGGTTTAATCAATAAGCAATGCACAAGTATCAGAAAGTATCTGAAATGTACAAGATTCACAATGCCTATCCATCCCTCACGGCACATAGCCAGGAGGAAATAAAGGTGAGGAGGAAACTCTCTGGCCTGCCAAGTTCCCTATAACTTGTGCAGAGAGATCCTGAGTTCTAGCTCTCCTGAGCCATCACCCATTCTAGGATGGATGTAGTTTTGAGTCATCCATGTTCCTATAAGTAACCCATGCTCCAGTAAGTAACTTCAATAGATTCATTGGTTCACCATGCTGAACTTTAATAGTATTGTTATGGTAGTTTCCTGTCTGTGGTGAGTGCACATTTGTTCAAACTCTCCTAGAAATAGCATCATGGAACATCTGTTTTCCCTTAAAACATAGATTTATAATTCTGGTATTTTCTATGAATTGGTTTATGTGTGAGTGCTAGAGGAATGTGTTGGATGCTAGATTCTGGTAGATTTCTGGTAGAACAAAATGCTCTTTTCTGGGTAACAAATATAAGACTGAAACAGAACCTGTGTTCAAGAAGTGACGAAAAGAATGATAAACTCAGCTGGAAGGTGGTGGAGCATGGTTTAATCCCAGCACTCAGGAGGCAGAGGCAGGAGGATCTGTGAGGTCGAGACCAGCTATAGAGTGAGTTTCAGGACAGCCAGAGCTATTCAGAGAAACCCTGTCTCAAAGGAAAACTCGAAGAAGAAGAAGAAGAAGGAGAAGGAGAAGAAGAAGAAGAAGAAGAAGAAGAAGAAGAAGAAGAAGAAGAAGAAGAAGAAGAAGAAGAACAAGAAGAACAAGAAGAAGAAGAAGAAGAACAAGAACAAGAACAAGAACAAGAACAAGAAGAAGAAGAAGAAGAAGAACAAGAAGAAGGATAAACTCACCAGAGTACACTTTAAAGATTGTCAGGGCTATGATCATAGCAGAGACTCTAGATCCACATTTGGACACTTTTGCAGACCTCAGTCTACAGAGTAACATAAATATTCCCAGTCAAGTAAGAATCTAAGATGAGCTAACCTTTATGGCAATGTCTTCAGTCTCAGCAGGCCGCAGACGCCGAGCTTGCTCGTAGCTGTCCAGGTGGTATCTTCCAGGCTGCTTCCTGTTTATTGGTTTTGATTGCTGCATTCCAAACAGAACAGGACAGAAGTTGAAGCGTTATAAAAACATTGACATTTTACCAAACGCTGGCTCCTCTTGCTATTTTCACTTCAAGTCCAAGAAAAACAAACAAAGCGAATGTCACATTTTAGTCTGTTCTAGGCTTCTCTACCAGAGCAAGTAGTGAAAGATATCGAGCTGAAATTTTAAAGCTAATTAATGGACCTCTTGGGAAAATGAAAAGATGAAGACATAGAACTTGCAAACAGTGGTGGGAAGGGTGCTGATTGCTGGCGCTTGCTGGCTTCAGTGCAGCCTGGAAAATCTGAGCCCCTGGCTCAGTGAAAGACCCTGCCTCAAAGAATAGGCAGAGAGTGAGAGAGGGCACAGATGCCCTCACCAAGACTCTCTGTATACACAGGCTTGTGCACCAACCTTGTCATCCACACATGCACACACACAGGGAGAGAGAGACAGAGAGACAGAGACAGAGACAGAGACAGAGAGAGAGAGACAGAGACAGAGAGACAGAGACAGAGACAGAGAGACAGACAGACAGAGACAGATACAGACAGAAACAGACAAAGACAGACAGACAGACAAAAGAATACTTTTAAACTCTGTGTAGTATAAACAGGCTGATTAGATTAATCCTGAACAAATTGTGATCTATCTGGGAGAGCCATCAGACTTATAAACAAAGCTTCCAGGAGGACCCTGACTGATAGCTTTGACCAGGAGTTTGAATCTGACATATACACACAAGTCAGACTGAGTTAGAGTACACCCAAGAATCTATTGTGGTCCAAAGAAAAAGAACTAGGATTTCTTTCTACACAAAGATGCACAGTGTGTCACCAGGGCATCCATGGGTGATCAAGTGTGATCTGGTGGACTTCAAATGTTGTAGTGCATTTCTTTGTCAGCAGACTGACCTATCCACTGCAAGGAAGCCAGAAGCAGTAAGTTGGGGGTGGGGAGTCTTTGTCTATAAAAATGCATTCAAACAAGTATGAGGACCTAAGTTGTTCAATTCCCAGAACACACACACACACACACACACACACACACACACACACACAAAGCTTACAGTCTCAGCACTGAGGAGGAGCCAGCTTAACACATGTAAAGTGTTCCAAGCCAGGGAGGTTACAACTGGTTGTAACCCCAGCTCTCTTCTGGCCTATGTGGGTACTGCACATATGTGCTGCACTGACATGCAAGCAAAACACCCATACACATAAAACAGATTAAAAAAATTTTTTTAGAATAGAAAACCTCAAAAATTGTCCATAAACTTAGCAATAAATTACTTCCTTATAGATAATTATCTGTCTAATTTAAATACTCTATAGAGGTGATTAAGGTTAAGTTATATAGTTTAAAACTGTTAATTTACCTAGAAAAGCAAGTGATTCTAGAAGTATGAAACTGTTAAAAATATTTTTGTCTACAATTTCAGGTTTAACATCTTTTAAAAGTAACACTTCAATAAGAACTAGCAATGTCTGAAATTAATCCAAAAGAGATACTGCCTTTCCAATTCCCATTAATTGATGCCCCCCCCCCCAAATAATCAGCCATCAAGCAGAGCAATGCCAAGGCTTCAGGCAAGAAACACAATCCAAAATCTCAGTAAGAAAACTGGCACTGAAGAGCCAGCCGAGGCTAGTCCAGCTAGGAAACACTGTGCACACATTTCTTGTATTAAAGGGTGAGAAGTTGTGTGTGTGGTAATGAGATGTTGTGTTAGTTGTCTGTCCTCCCCACAGTGCTCACAGATAATTGTGGAAACAGTGCGTGGAACATTCTTGGATTACCACAACTCTTTAGGGTGGATATATCTTGCACACAAAGTAGATCTGTACCAATATTCTAACCCCCTCGTCTTCTGGGGTCCTGACTACTGTACTAGTGACCCCAGAGGCTCAGAAGAATGACTTCATGCTCCTCATGAAACTAGGGTGACGTTGGGAGAAGAGTGTGTTGACAGACTTGAGTTGCAGCTCCAGCGATGTAATTTGAAGATGTTTTGGCTCTAGAACACAACCAATTCTCTGTGGCAGTTCTACAGCCAAGACTACTCAACTGTAAGCTCTCCCAGGATATAGAGCATCCCAAGTGCTCTCAAGGAGGACTTTCCACTAGTATTGTTTCAAACACACAACATTTGAAAAAGCTTGTCATTTGTGGTTTGGGCTGTCCACACTGATGAACGACCCTGGAAGACACCAGAAGTCCACACTGGATTCAATAACTGATGATACTGGACACAGCTGAAGGAGATTCCTCTTTTCTTCCAAAAATCTTTTTGCAGTATAAATTTACTCTTCTACCTCATCTCACACAGAAAATAATTTTTCAGATACCTCCAACTCCGTGCACTTGACCTCCCCCTTCTTTGAGGTCATCTTACTCTGCTCACTCTGCCTCCCAGGAAGATGGTCTAATGTGTTCTTTGGGGATGGAAGTTCATCAAAAGTGTGAGGGGCTGGTTATAATCAAAGATTTGACTTTCATTTTCTTTAAAAATATAAATGCAATTGAATGTAATTTTAATCATTTATTTTTACTTGTACACACATGTGTGTGCCTGTGTGCGCGCATGCATGTGTGCCTATATGTGTGTGAATGCTGTGTGTGTGTGTATGTACAGGTGTGTGTATAGATGTGTGTGTGTGTGTGTGTGTGTGTGTGTGTGTGTGGTGTGTGTCCGTAGAGGTAGAAGGAACCAGAGAGAGAGAGAAAGCATCAGATACCCTGGAGCTGGAATTACAAGGGATTGTCAACTTTCCCATTTGGGTGTTGGGAACCAAACTCAAATTCTCTCCAAGAACATCAATTGTTTTTATTGACTGAGTTGCCTTGCCAGCCCCCACAGATTTCCTGCATGGCCCACACAGGTATCCAACCCACGAATGACCTCAGCACTATAAGTTCCTTGCTCTGACCGAAGTAGCCAGCCAACATTCGTGTGTGTTGGAACATCTGTACATCTCCACACAACATCGAGTATTCTTTGTAGGCCCTGCTGTGGCAACGTAGACAAGCACACATGAGTTATTTCTCAGACAATAATCACACCTGTTCTGTGAAACCACCACAGCCATCCACAGTCAGCCAATCATAAGGCATCCATCCACCAGTTAGCCAATCAAAAGGCAGCCATCTGCAGTCAGCCAATCAAAAGGCAGCCATCCTTGAGTTGTCTTTCTTCCTTGTTGCCAAGTAATCTTTCAACACGTTTTTATTAACTGAACATCAAAAGGATGTAGAGGGATCTGGAGATGTGCTTAGCATAGATGAGGCCCTGGGTAATCCTTGCATCCTTAAGAGAGAGAGAGAGAGAGAGAGAGAGAGAGAGAGAGAGAGAGAGACAGAGAGACAGAGAGACAGAGACACAGACACAGAGACAGACAGAGAGGAGACAGACAGAGAGAGACAGAGACAGAAACAGAGAGACAGAGAAAAAGAGAGACAGACAGAGACAGAGACAGAGAGACAGGGAGTATATACTGAATTTCATCGGTTCTTCACCATGTTCACCACAACTGCAACAAAAATTCTAACCCTACCCCTCATCTCTTGCGTGTGTTGCTATAGTCACCTCTACTCATCTCCCAGTTGCCGTCCTGGGCCTGCTGGCCTCACTCAGTAACCAAAGTTAACTTTTGAACAATAAGTTAAATTATCCTGTGCTTGTAACCCCAGCACGGGGAATGTGGAAGGCAGAAACACATGGACTCAGGGTCATTTTCAGCTACATAGTTCCAGGCCAGTCTGGGAAACGTGAGACACTGTCTCCCAAACCCCAAAGAAAGTGAACTTTTCCATTAGTCCTTCTGGTACATTTCAATAACATCTAGGCCCCATGTTCTACAACCCAGGGGTCATTCATTATAACTGTCTCATTTCTCTTTTTGTCACCAGACTCTAAACATACTGCACTTCTGTTCTTTATATAAACCAAATCAATCCACCACTCAAGATCTGCATGAGGCAGACCTCTGAAAAATGCCTTTCTGTTCCCCAGAGCCCCTCCAAATGACGGGCATCGGTGAGATTTCGGCCCAAATGTTGGCCCCTCAGAAGTGCCATCGGGCACTAATTTAGCAATCCCGTAACTTTGTCATGACTCCTTCATTCTTTCACACAGGAAATGGTCTTGTAATTTCAAACTAATGTACCGTTTGATTCCTGCGGCAAGAAAACAAACCACGCTATGAGAGAGCTCATGCACTGGTTCAGAACCACAGCCTAGCTCTTGGCATCAAATGCAAGGTAGTCCATGAGTCTGGAAGGATAATGGGTCTGTGACAAGTGGTTGCTTTCTATTGCATGTGACACATGTCCAGACAATGATGACTACTTCCAGACCCTTTATAGCTATTGAATAAATGTTGGTGGCCAGGATGAGTGAACCTGCTGGTCTACAGTAGACAAGACTCAGGTTTAAACTCTGACTCAGATCCTTCCTAATCTTATGACTTTGTCCAAGCCACCGACACATGCAAAATCAGTGTGTTGAGATGAAAATAAAAACAGGTAATGCTCTGCATGAGTTTAGCGTATCCATGTCTTAAACTGAAATGTGTCCTAGAGCTAAAACACATCCTAAGAATGTGGATAAGAACAAACAACCGCTCAATTCCCCTTTAAATCAATCAGATCAGTGTCATTCTATCCTGATTTATAGAGGCAATATTTCTATATCTGTATACTAATTTTAGATGTGTGAGGATTCATTTTTGTAGGCACAAGTAGCCATTTTTCTTCATGGAGATTTAAATAAACAAAGCTTACAGTTTATTCTAATTGCACCCATAAGAAAACATATACTTTGTTTAGACTATCCACTTTTTGGCAAAAAGAAAAAAGAAATGAAAACCCACTTACCACTCCAGTGTGCTTCTTACAAGACTCAAAAGGCAGTGTGCCCTCCCCAGTCCTCCAGCTGTCCTCACCAATCTCATCACTCAAGAGGAATTCATTCAGCTTTTGGACACTGCAGAAAGCAACCAACAAACACCATGTCAGGAAACCCTACGAGGTAACTGTCTAAGAAGAGCGTTTACTTGTTCACTATGAGCCTTCATTAGCAATATCTGCTGCTTATACCTGAAAAGCCACACCAGCTGAACTGTCTTAGGAAGTGGTGTTCTGTCCATCTTGAAGGGCGAGCATTCTTTTTTTTATGAATGCAAGCTGTAGCTGCCATGTGCTCTCATGTTTTAAAATGTAGGATCTGAAGAAACACCCTTGTCACCTACAAGAATATCCCTTGAACACTCTCATTCTGAACCTCTGAACACAAGCCCAAGTGCCAAGACCAGACTCGAGAGTCTGAAGCTCTGAGTCTAGAAGTACCTGGAACACATTGCTATATGCATGCTTGTTCAATGACTCAAAGGATAAACAGTGATTCACCCAGTCTATCCGGTGGATCTAATTCTCCATCTCTCCTTTCTGGTATGCACACAAATCTCCGTGAAGTTTTTACGGAGTTCATGAGCCATAATGTTGCTGAACATCAAGAAGCCATGAGTCCTCAGCTATGCTGGGAGTGGACAGAACTTTCTCTTCTTTGGGTAACATCCTGTCTTCTCAGCTTTAATTGTCAACTTGACACACCCTAGAGTTACCTGAGATTGGTATCTCAGTTGAAAGATTTTCCTAGATCAGGCTGACCTGTGGGGATTGTCTTGATTGTGAGTTGATGTAGATCCAGCCCACTGTGGATGACCCACCATTCACCTTGGCAGGTATCCCCAAGTAGAATAAGAAAGACAGCCAAGCATAACCCCCCCCCCCCCGCATTGATCCAGCAAGCAGCATTCCTCTGTGGTTGATGCTTCAAGTTCCTGTCTTGATTCCTTATAATGATGAACAGTGATTTAGAATTGTAAGCTGAAAGAAACCTTTTCTTCCTCTAAGTTGTCTTGAGTCAGAATACTTTATCATGGCAACATAAATGAAACTAAGACATATCCAATGTGGTGCTTCCATTTGCTGTGTAAAGAGATGGTGCCCAATGCTAAACCTCTGAGTCTCCCTGTTCTCTTCTTCTAGCCCATTAGAGTGTGAACACCTTTAAAAGCAGAGCTCTCAGTGTTGTGGGTCTATCTCAATGTGCTTGTTGTGACTCCTCAGTAATGTTGGCGAGAGAATAGTAGTTAATAAGTAGTAAATGCACTCCCTGCTTATATGGGATCCTCACAGGAACCACTGAGGCAAATAACTATGAAAAATGCACAAATCCTGGCCAGAGGTAAAGTAATATCAACCTTGCTACCAAGGTTCTCCTTTACACTGCAAAGCTATTGACGTGAGGCGCCTTCTGTGAGGTACAAAATGGCACCATTCTGGCTTTCAGCATCTTCCCCATCATTTCCCAGCCTCATCCCCTGATAATCCTGGTGTCAGAATCATTTCTCCATCCACACAAACCCACTGTTGGTCTCCCAAGTACACTCAGACTTCTACCCCCTCTTCTACAGCCTGCTTCCTCTGATCAGCCTCTTTCCCCCTCTTTCTCCCACTAGTCAAGAGCCACTTGGCCCTTTAGAGTTATCACACAGTCACGCCCTTAGACCATTAGGAACTGGACAGCCTCCTTTTCTTTAAATGAACTGATGGCCATCTCAGGCTACACCATTCTGCGTATAGGGATTCATTTTGCTTCCTGGCCTCTTGAAGTCCACAGTGGACCCCCTGCTCATCTCCATAAATATCTCTTCTTTGAAATTACTAAGGCAACCGGTCTACTTGAAGTGGTCATCAGAGAATGTAGACCCACAGAAGACACTTAGGTATTAAGTGGTAAAGATGATGTCAAATGAGACAAAGTGAGATTTGGGCAAAGACCTGCAGTATTTAGGCTGTTCTGTGCCATTTCTGTGCACTGTCTGGTTTTATCAATCTTCAGAAGCAGGCTATATTATGCTATTGTTTTGATAAACAAGAAAAATTGAGCCTCAGATACAACCAGACATCAACACACATGAAATTGAACAAGTACTTTATGCCTAGAATTTGAATGCAGGCATGTCTGATACAAATCTGTTTGCTAACCCGATTTCACCACTATTAAGTTCAGTCTTTTGCTAATGACTCATCTGTTCAGATAATTGACAAATGTGCTTACAGTTGTGTTTATTCACATTCACCTGTTCACTTCTCAAGTACTACTTTGTCTTTTTAATATTTATCCTGATTTTTCTTATGCATCTGTCATGGCTGCCTGTATGCTAATGTGTACCAGGGAGACCAGAAGAGAGTATCAGATCCCATGTAGATGTATTAAATGGGGGGCTGTCTAACATGGGTTCTGGGAACCTAACTTGAGTCCTCTAGAAGACCACCATGTCACCTTAACTGCTGAACCATCACTCCAACCCCTCGAATAGGACTTGAAGCCCTTGGACAGGTGTTACATTAATGCAGAATAATCAATGATGTGGCCAATAGTTGCATGGTTTTTTAATCGCAATTCTGAAGCCTTGTTAATTGGAATACAGAGACCTGGCCAAGGTATAAGATGCCTGATAATAAACATCAATAAGTGTTTAGCTGACAGATGGTGATATGGGAGATTTGCCAAGCAGACACATCCCCGAGAGGCACATGAGAGGAAAGGGCAAAGTTTGTTGTTGTTGCTACTTTCCCCTGGAAATGAGAGATCCCATTAATAACATTTCCCCCCTTTCAAATAACATCTTTGGACATAGTTACTGCATTACACATCAAATACCAAATACCTACAAGGAATACTATATACTCCACTCCAGAAGGGAGAACACATAAATTATTTCGAAGGAAGTGGAGCAGCAACTTTAGCATTGTGGAAAAAAACACTCGTATTCAAGAACGTTTTGTTTTTAGGGCAGGATCTCAGGTAGCCCAAGATGGCCTAAACTCAGTATGTAGCAGAAGGTAGCCCTGAACTCCTGCCTCTACCTCCCAAGTCCTGGGATTACAAGCATGTATCACCATGCCTGTTCTTTTTTTAATAAGAATCTTATTTTAATTTTATGTGTATGGGTGTTTTGCATGCATGTGCATTTGTGTGCCACTTGCATGCCTAGCATCTGCAGAGGCCAGAGGAAGACATTGGATTCCCTGGAACCAATGATTTTAAGCGTCAGATTTTAAGTAACAAGTGACTTTTCTTTAGTCTGTTTTGTAGCAGTTTACCCTAAAACTCAAGCAGGGTGTGAGGTTAGAGGCTGTGCTAAGACAGCCTGTACCAAATTTAAAAAAAACAAAAAACAAAAAACAAAAAAAAAATTGCCTCTGTGTTCCAATTTTGTTATAAATATAGCAACAGGTATATGGCACGTGTCTGTGTGCACATGCTCCACTTTGTGGTTGTCACAGGGCTACTGATCTATCCTGGAGCAGGGGACTCTGCGTGGCATAGTATTTCCCCAGCGAAGAGCTTCCGAGTTTCCCTGTGCACACAGAGCAGAACTGTACAAGTTTGCTTCAACTAACCCACCACATTTCTGAACGCACTTAAGAGTCCAGTAAAGAGTGCTTTACTTCTAAGAGTGAAATCCCTGAAGAGGAGATTTCAAAATCAGCTGACCAAAGTCTCAGTCTCCAATTATAAACAGGCAGTTCAGCTCACTGCTGGCCAACTGGCATTTGAGACTAGTCACGGGTTCCCAGGCACTGAAGCAAATGCAGAGGCCAGTCAACACTGGGAAAATGCTTGTTTGGGTTCCCAGAACTAGTACCCAGTGGGAAAAAATCTGGCCACTTCTGTTGACCCACCAACTCTGTAGGACCTGCAAATCAACCCAGAACGTTATTTTAGAGGAGTGTTTAGAATCACATTCTGCTTGGCTTGTGGCTTGGGGAAGCTGGCCTGGGGCCCTTGAAAGTATACTGGGCTTTATCAGACTGGCAAATGCCTTTTCCCTAACAGGGATAAAGCTAGAGAGCTATGATAAATTCACAGAGGGTATTATCCACCTTCCACCTCACCAGGATTTATTAGCAGGATTGTGCTCTGTGGGTTTGTAGAAGAGACCTTTCATCTTTCTCAAATCAATTCTCCAAGTCCTTTTAATGTTTGGCAAGCTCCCTCTTTCAGAGGCATGATATGTTGTAAGTTATAGGCTGCTTTTCACTTCAACTTCTACTGCAAAGTCAAGTTTCAATTAATTAAGACTGCAACCCTGGAAGAGATGGCCATTAAATTGAGAGAATGAAAATAAGGACCAGAAATAGCAGACTTTGGCCATTTATCAATTATATCGTTTGAAACGGCTTCCCTTCCAGAGTGCTGCCTAATTTGGAAGCATGACTGCGGGACTTCAGTCAGGGATCTATACAAGCTATCCCTAAGGCAGAACAATGAGAGAAGAAAGGAATGTGGCTGAGGCCAGAGGGTCTGACCTCTTAAGTTCGAGAGCTTCCGAACAGTTACTGAGAGTCTGGTTCAGAGAGGACGGAAGCTCTGCTAGCATACCATCCCCCCACCTGGTCCTTTCCAGGATAGCTCACCTTCATCGTGAGGTTATCAAGCATTTAGTCACTGGCAAATTGCCTACAATCAATGTATTGAGCATCAAACTCGAGGTTTCTCAGCACTGCATGGGCCTGGGGGAAATCGTTATTCTGAAATGTTCTACACTGCTTTTGATGGTAGAAAGCACCCTTAAACGTTCATGTTTTCTTCAGTGTCAAAGCATGTAGATATTTCTTTAGAACCTCATATACAAATGTGACAAAGGCTGACTGCAGCCCACGCTGGGGTTCTGTAAGTTCTATAAAGATCATAAAGTGAGCATGAAATACAACTTCAACATCGCTTTGTTTATAAGACGCTTAGGACAGCAATGGTGGCACGGACAGTGTGGCTTGTCAACATATTTGTGTCTATAAGTTGGGTACAAAGGAAAGAAATGGGAAATGGTCCCATCATATGACACCTGCTTTGGTAGCCATGCGTCATGGTAAATTATAACCAAGACAATGTCTACCCTGGCTGTAAGCATATTTTAAAGAGAAAATGAACAGTTTCCAAGCCTTTCTTTTTTCATTGAATATGAGCTGGATTTTTTTTCCTGGTAAATTAAACTACAACTAAATAAGCATATTCTGTTTGTTTGGAAATCTCCCAAAATTGCAGGTACACCTATAGAGTGGTTCAGCTTCAGTAGAAAAACATGATGGTCATGTTCATAATATATTAAATATACATGCAAACTTTGACCTGTGTCACTTCGATAGAAAGCACCATGACCATCTTCATGAAGAACCTTTAAGGTACCACCATTGCTATCACTTATAGAAATCTGACCTAACCCAAACACCAGAGAAGACTGCAAAGGCAAACAGACCTGTTCAATGCCTTGACATTAAACATGTTAGGGAGAAGTAAGACATTCTAAGTGTCCAGTAAAATGCTGATTATTCAATAAATGTGATTCTTTCTAAAGAGTGGACTGTGGAATAGCAAGCTTCCTCCTGCAGCAGATGGGAACAAATATAGAAACTCACAGGCAGACACTATGCAGAGAGCAAGAGATCTTGGAACACAGCCCCAAATGGAATGTCTCCATCAAATCCCTCCCTTCAGAGTTCAGGGAACTCCAGAGGAGAGAGAGGAGGAAGAAAGGGTGTAAGAGCAAAAGGGGGTGGAGGAGCACCCCAAGAAAACAAGGCCTCTACATCAACATGAGCAAAGCTCATATGAACTCACAGAGACTGGGGCAGCATGAACAGGGCCAGAACATTTCCAGTTTACTGTTTTATGAGATCTCCGAGTATGCAAATGAGCGAGTCTCCTCTTAGGCCTTCTTTTGGGCTCTTCCCCTTCTGTTGGTTTGTCTTGTCTGAGTTCCATGTGATAGTTTTTGTTTTATCTTATTATATTTTATTTTGTGGTATTTTAAAAAATAATAATCAAATGAACAAATGAAAACAGAGCCACTGGGGTAAAGGTGAATGACTGAACTGTCATTTATATCTACTGGGGAGGGAAAATCAGCTTTCTTCAATAACATGACTCTGGGCATATCAACGACTCCAGGACATGATCAGGGGTAGTTGGACAACATATAAGGGACTCCACAGTCTTGTGTGTGTGTGTGTGTGTGTGTGTGTGTGTGTGTGTGTGTGTGTGCGTGCTTTTATTTCTTATTTGGTACCATTTGGTGCTTTGGGAGAGCAGTAATTTTATTTTATTTTTCCTGGTTTTGGGGTTGGAGGCAGTTGTTGTAATGGATTTTTGGATCTGGAAGTACTTGGGGAAGGGGAAGAATATGATCAAAATATATTTAAATTGAAAACTGTTTGAAATAATAAAAACAATAATAAAAAAGAAAAAGTAAAGAACCCAAATCTACAAAAATTTTGTAGGACGCACGTGTTGACATCATCAGCTTCTAACAGTGGGAATTTTTGCACATCGTTTTCATGGATCCATTCATAGTGTTGAAAATTTATCAGCAAAGACATGTACTATCCATACCATCAATAATCAAAGTAACCAAGACCGTTTAGTGCATACCTGATGATGGTGTTGACTGTGAGTCATACCTGGTGATGGCTTTGACTGTCATTCATACCTGATGACAGGTTAGACTGCCATTCATACCTGATGATGGCTTTGACTGCAAATCTGACCACCGTGGACAGCAGGAAGAGTGGTGTGACAAGGATGTGGAAGAGAGACAGAGAAGCAAAGGCCTCTGCAGGCTTCAGGTTGTTTCCACTGGCATATGCATGTGTCACAAATGTCTGTGCGCACACAAACACACAGAAAAGGGTTTATTTAGAAAGTTCTGGAGAACGCAGAATACCTGCTGACATTCAATTTGATGAACCTAGCATATCCTACTTTGCTGGCATGTCCATTGAAACCATGAGAAGGAATTACTTTAGCCCAATCTCAGAGAAAATATTAAATACTAAAACAATACTGGCCGTTGGCAAAGGCATAATGGTTTGCACATGATCCTCAAAGTGAACTAGAGAGGCAGATAAGTCGGCTTATTTATACAATAGGAAAGTGACTTCCATTGATTTATTATGCAGGAAAGAATAAACTGGACAGAGAACTCAGGGTCCCCTATGCCCAGCCAGATACTCTCCAAGCAACCAAGACTCTCTAGTCTAAGCAAAGAGAGTGGTCTAGCATTTAAGTTCTCCACTGTGCATCTGTAGTAACACTTCCACATGGAGTCCAATGAGCCTATTCACATTTGTAAAAACCATATGGCTGAGTTTGGCATGTTACTGAGAAATAGGATCATTTAACACATCCTGGTTTCTAATACGAGCTCTTTTGTTGTAAGAATGTATGAGAACCAGGTCACCATGATCAAGGTGGACACCTTGCAACCACCAGAGGGACATTTGCCTACATTTGGGAATAATTTTTATTGTCATGGCTAGGCGAGGTACTGATATCTAGTAGGGTAGAAGCCAGAGACACCACTGTTTGTACTAACGCTAAGGGTATCCTCTTACAGCCAAGAATTATTTAAACCAAAGTATTCATGCTGTCATGGCTGAGCAATCCGGACTAGACCCATTGGAAACTGCAGAGAAGCAAGAGGCGTGGGAAGTAACAGCCACAGCCGCCCACACACTCTCTGTTGGAAGTCATTCAAGTGGCGCACTGAGCTATCTCTATTTCTAAAAGCAAGAAAAAGTGTCTTACCGCAAGAACAGCTGCGATGGGAATTGCTGCGTTCATGAAGACTGAGGGAAGAAAGTGAATGTGTTACATCACTGACCACGAACCCATCCCCCTCTCCTGTCCCCCTACCCCATCACTGACCACAACCCCCCCAATTACTGACCATGAAGCCATTCTCCCCCCGTCACTGACTGTGAAACCATTCTCCCTGTTTAATTTAGTCATCTACTATTACTTTGACTCTCCGTAACGATAAAATCAGCAGAGTGCAGTCAGAGTGCTCTGCCTGGACTCGCCAATATTCCCCGGGTATTTTCTCATCTGTAGTTGTATGAGCTCCCACATACACATTTTAAGTAGAAAGTAATTTTCTTTATTAAGGAATTATAATTTTTTTCTTATTAAATGTTCCAAGCAACAGAATTCACATAAAATGATCCTTTGATGGTGCAAATCATTAGAATATGTAAAATGTGCATTTTTGAGAGCATTTATAGGTTGTATTTTCTTTGGTCTACTAAACTAATTTAAGTTATGAAAATTTATTTATTATGAAGATTAGAAATGAGAATTTGACATTACTTCAGGTTCAGAATCCAACAGGAGTCATTAGTTTTCACTTTTCGACCTTTCAATTAATAAATAATTTTCTATCTTCCCCCATCCTTTAAACCACAGTGCAAAGGTAACTCAGAATTTTAAGCTAAAATCCTAGAGGGTTTTTATATTTTGTTTGTTTGTTTTTCTTGTTGTTTTGTTTTAAAGACTGATACATTTTTAATTGTGTGTGTGTTTGTGTGTGTGTGTGTGTGTGTGCCTGAGTAGATGTATGTGCATTATATGTATGCAGCTCCCTGAAGAGGCCAGAAGAGGGCGTCAGATCCTCTGAAGCAGCACTTAGACATTGGTGTGAGCCACCTGATGTGGGTGCCGGGAACTGAACCCAGGTCCTCTGTAAGAGCAGCAAGTCCTTTTAGCTGCAGAGCCATCTTTCACTTTGTAACTGAGGCTAGACTGGAATTTAATACGCAGCACAGGCTGGCTTGAATCCCAAGGGAATCGCTCTACTTTAAGCTCCCAAGGGCTGGACTATAACTGTTTACCACCAATGATAATAGTGTTTGGATCACAGTGAAACCAGGAGGATGTTTGTAAGGATCCTCTTTGGAAGCCACGGGATTTTATCAAGTCTGGCACCGCTGTTATGTAGACTCAAGATTCTGTGAGTGTGGAGACTTTTTCATGGAACCTAAAATAGAGCATCCCCTCCATGTTGACTGGAATTCCACTTCAGAACAGAGGTGCACACCATCACAAAGATCTAAAGTCATTTACAATTCAAGAGAAAATAATACACAAACCTCCGAATGCCCATGTCTTTAAAGATGGGGCGGGGGGGAGAAATGACCCACAAATAAAATTAAATATGAATTGGTGGCATTTGACTAAGTATGCTAATACAGGCCCGTAATTCTAGAAAACACTGAGCCTATACTTAGAGACCGATATACAGCACGTAAAAGTTCTTGACAGCATACTAGAAAAGCAGGTTGTAGGTCAAGAAAGTTTGGCTTCTTTCACTTGAAGTTTTTTTCCCTCCTTAATTAATTAATCTTCAGGAAAGTCTACCAGAAGTGCCCTCCAAAATAGATAACAAAACCCAGAGTGGGTGCTTTAAAAAGATTTAGAGATAAAATAGTCATTATAGTCATTAGCACGGTAGTCAGGTCAATTTAAAGAAATAGTTGCCTTTTTACTGGGAAGCTGCTGAGTTTCCCACCTTAACTGATGAGCATTTCACTCGAAGCTACCACCAACCACCAGGTGAGACAGCTCGGCAGGTAAAAATGCTCGCTGCACGAAGCTGGCAACTTAAGTTGCCACCTAAGGTGGGCGGCCAGAACTCACAAAGCCGTCCTCTGACCTCCACATGGAGTGTGCACGCCCACACTCATCATCAAAATAAGGAGAATAAAGGTTTAAAAATAGCAAGGATCTCAGTATATCAAGCTTCACAGCCAAAAAACGATGCGCAAAGAGTCAGAGTCAGGCCTCCCAGATGCTAGCCCTGAGTGTATACTGGTCTTTGTCTGTGGCCGGTGGGCACTGGGTAAAGCTGTGTAGACAATAGTGGGTGAGGACTTGAGCGTGGCACTGGCTATCCTTGATCCTGGGCACACTGGTCACTCGGCATGACAACAGGACTCACTGGAAAGTGACGTGTAGAGCGCAAAGGTTTGGAGACTAGAGAGCTCCTTCATTCTTGTCTCCTCTACGCTCTTGCAGAAGATGTGTTCCCAGGCATACAGCTTAAGGAGCTTGATGCCTTTCAGTATCTCATTTGTCTTCTTCAGCCTCTCGGTGGAATAATCCTAGAAGACAGAGGAGGAAATTGCAATGCAAGATGCAGCCAATGGCACTAAAGAGGCAGGACCCAGAGAAGCTCACACCTTCAGTAGGCCTTGGCTCTGACTGGCATGGCCAGGAATCCTAAGAGAAAATCCCAGGGGGAGCCCAGCTCAGTAGGACTCAATCTCAACTTCATTCATCCTGATATTTGAGGTCAGCATCCAAAGTAATGGGTTTCATCACGGCCTCATCATACATACGTGCCTTTATACTGTGTCCGTGTTCGGTCCCCTCCTTCCTGTCCTCTCTCCCCTCCTGCTGGGTCCTGTCCCTCTCCCAATCGACCCCACCTGCTGCTTTCCTATTACAAGTGTTCCACAGCCCTCTCCATCCTCTCTGCCTTAAGATGCCCTTCCCTCTCAATATAATTCCCTATTAGCACTGTGACACACATATAAATGCCTATATACATGCATGCATACAAATGCACACACACACCAACATGCACACAGATACATTACACACGCATATGCACGCACACACAAATGGACACACATGCATAAATATATTACACATACCCCTGTACACATATATACATAGGCTGCTCACACATGCACATGGGCACACATAAATAGACACACATACATACACATAAATGCACATAAACTATGAGATTCTTCAGTTGTGTCATCCACACCGAGGTGCTAGACACATAGTCTCTGAATCATGCCAAGTTTGGTATGTGTGTTGCCAAAGAAAGAATACTCCTTGGCTTTAAAATGAAGAAGTGAAGATCTTTCTAGAAACATGCATACTTCTCTTTCTTTAGTTTATATGGAGCGAATTCCTCCACTTCACATGACTTCCTCAAGTGATGGCGCAGGTAAGGGAAGAATGTGTGCTAACACTTAAAGGGCTTGAGATAGCCCCTGTTGACTGCACTCTGCCCTCAACACCACCATGGAAGGACAAGTATGAACTGAAGCATGTGCTTTGCTTCCTCTTTGGAGCTGTGAGGGGCCAGTATGGATGAGTTCACATTTTTCCTCAGAGTTTTGTAGTTGAGCCCAAGCCTACTTTTGGCATGTTCCTGTTACTTCTTTGTATGTTCTTGTCTAGGGCTAAAAATCAGCGTGACTTCAGAGGAATTTGTAGTGGATTTAAGGTTCCCAATTTGATCATGAGTTTAGCTGCCTCCAACAACTCAGTAGTATACTAGAACAGCTGACAAGACGCAAGAGACTCCGCTACCATCATGGACAGCAGAGTGAAAGGCAGACAGAAGAAAGCAAGGTGGCCATTCGGCTGTGTTTTGTTTGTCATTTTTGTTTCTGGGTGGCCTTAAATGCCTAGCAAACGATTGCTCAGGAGCAGTGAAATGAAAGACAGATGTTTGAGGGGTGGCCTGTCTCCATGTGCTGCCATTCCATGTCATCCTGTGTTTGAATGCTGTAGTAAAAGGGGAAGTGGCTCAGAGCACTGTAAGGACAGACAGACGCAAGGAGTCACCTCGTTGAGCAGCAGACAAACGAAGGGTGGGGAACAGTTCACCGCTTGTGTAACATACAACTTCCTTGTCATAGTAGAAACGCCAACTGAAGGGACAATGCTTTGGATGGAAACATCCCTACCTGTGACATCTGATTTACACACAGCCTTGCTCATGTTCCATCAAGCTTTGTTTCTAAACACACTGCAACAATGTTACTATTTGCAATGACTATTCATAATCATGAAGACAATGTTACTATTTGCAAATGGTTCTGTGCAAAAAGCCAATGCTTGCTCAAATAAAATGATTTCATGGAAAATTGAAGCCAGAAAGGGTCAATAAGGACTGTGTATTCATGTCTATTCATGACCATGAATTAACTCCGTAGGATTCGCTGTCACCAATAGGTTTCAGGAAACCGCACATACCATTAGAGAGAATTGAACTTCAGATGCATGGAACCTGATCCAAGACTCCTGCTCCATTCATTTCCTCCTGGTTATAACTGACACCCAAGGCTTAAGAGTCACGTTTGACAGGTTTCTTTTTCTTTTTAAAGATCCAGCCAGATGTGATGGTGCATACCTCTAATCTCAACATTGGAGAGTCAGAAACAGGCAGCTCTCTGTGAGGTCAAGGGCAGCCTAATCTACAGCAGTGAATTCCAGGACAGCCAGAGCTACATAGTAAGACCTTGTCTGAAAACATAACAAAAGTCCCAAGGGCTTAGCACCTGTGATTCTCACAGTGTGAGACAAAAACTGTCAAGTTCCATTCTACCTTTCTGAGTTGTTCTTGCTCAGCCACTACAGAAACCAATGTGGAAGTTCTTCAGAAAGACTCAGGCTATCACATGACCCAGCTCTACCATCCCTGAATACTCATCCAAATCACTCCAACTGAACACATCACAGAGACACTTGCACATTAATATCAATACAACATTAGTCGCAATAGGTGAGTTTTCCACCAGCAGGGGAATGGGTGGGGAAAGTAAGTGGAGACATACCATAGATGTCATTCCACCAAGAGGAAGAACAAAATTATACTCCTGGCAGGACAATGGGTGCAACTGGAGAGTATCATATTAAGTAAATTAGATCAGACTCAAAGTGACAAATATCATGTTTTCTGTCATCTGTGAGTCCTAGATTTTACAGAGTTGCATGTTTCATTCATGTATAGATTTTACAGAGATGCATAAATTCATCCATGTGTACATGACATGAAATTAGATGTGAGGCTGTATAGACAGACGAAAGGGTTGATGGGAGATGAAAGAGGAAGCATGGGTGATATAAGTAGAATATATTCAATGTATACCAAATACTTGAATGAAATTTACTATGTAGGTTGAACAGACACCAGTTTAAAAATACTTTTGCAGTAATAAAAGTACACATTCACTGACCAAGAATATAAATGAAGCCAGGAACTGCAGCACTTTATCCCAGCATTCAAGAGGCAGAGGCAGGCAAAGCTCTGCCAATTCAGGCCAGCCTGGTCTACCAAGTCAATTTCAGGCCATCCAGGCTTAAGGATTACAGGTTTCGGGGGATGATGAATGAAAGACAATGATTTTTAAATTATCAGGATGCAACTTACCAGAGTGCTCTTCTGAGCCTCCGCCAGCTTTGTGGCAATGAAGTACTGAATCGGTGCAAGGAGCACAATGACTGCAGCGCCAACCAGTGCACTTGATCCAAGCAAATTATAGAGCAGGATCACGCCCATTATGATCTAGGAGGGAGCATGGGAGCAGGAGAGTGAGCAGGGCTGCGGGAGCCAGCAGTGAGACAAATGCTGTCAGCGAGAATGAACATTTTTAATTAGCATGAGAAGTTTATCTGGGGGTCAACTCAACTGTGACAGTTGAGTTTTGCTAAGATTCCTTTGGGACTGACAGAGAACGTGTTTTTAGTGTGTTAATGTGTACAAGTGGTGTGGGACCAGCCCATTGTGTGAAGCTGCAAAATGGCCTCCCGGTGTTTCTGACCTTAAAATGTAGCTCTAAACTTGAAAAAGTAATTCGATCAAGAAGCTGAAAAGGCCATTACCCACTATGAACTTGATGTTTTAGGTTCTCTTGGAGTTGCACCAGCTTTTCCAAGCTGTGGAAATGCACATCTTGCCAGCATTCCACATGCTCATAGAAGGGCTTCTGAGCACCAAAGGCTCCATACTTGGTGACCCCTAAAGCCACTGAAGACAACAAAGCTATGAGTAATGAAACCTATGGAGAAATCTGAGTGTGGTGACAAAAACCTGTAATCCCAGCACTTGGGAGGCTTAGGCAGGAGGATTGCTGTGAGTTCAAGACCAGCTAAGACTGCATGGTTGAACTTTAAACCCAAACAAGCAAACTTAAAACAAACAAACAAAACCAACCATGTATAAAGTCTCCTGGGCTACTTTATCACACCAAGTTTTCTCCTTTAACCAAGGTTTTATTTTTTTTGTTTCTGAAATTGGCTTCGAACTTGCTACATAGCTCAAACTGGCTGAACTAGCTAAGGCTGGGTCAGGCTTGCTATCTGTGCTGTTCAAACAGGTGTATTTTATGAATTTGAATTTCCACTAAAAACAAACTATAAGTAATAGTTATAAGAACTTGCACCTTTATTATTTACCCACTTTTAATAAATGTAGTGTACAGTGTAAGTTTCAGCATAAAGATGAAAAATTTTGAGATAATGAAAAATACCCAGCATGACAACCCAGAAAAATAACTGTAACTGCTTCTTTGGCCACTGTTACCCAGTGGGATAAAAACCAAATCTTAAACACACACACTCACACACACACATTTAAAATGCTAGTTTATATGAAAATATATAACTAAACAGCACTGTGGCTTGTCACAGTCCAACCACCTTAAAAAGCTTGATGTTTTGCGATCTGCTGTCAGGTGAGGCCATGGGCTAGTTGGAAGTGACCACTATAGATCAGAAACGCTGTGGGATTTGTCATGATGAAAGGGTTCAAACCTGGGTGTGGATCTGGACAGTGATGGTAACAACTGGTGGGTTCCCAGGTGTCGTTAAATGCAAGACCCTGTTTCCAAATGCTTTGGACCTAGTGATTTAGTTAAACCTTATAGCTTCTACACTGTGTCAAGAAAACATGGGTGCTATTCACAGTGCGGTTAAAGAATTATCACATAAAGAGGGGCTCAGCTGCAGTGCAAGGGGCACCACAGGCATTGGAACGTAAGCAATATAATCGCACATCCTACTCCTTAACCTTCTCACATCCCTTGATCTCATATTCCTTGTCTACAAGGGCCCAAGGGCACTAGAGTATTCTAATAGTATATCCTTCCTGGAGCCAAGCACCCTCAGGTCTGCTTGTTTTTCCCCCTGCCAATGAGCATCTTATGTCTATTGATCTACCTGAACAGGCATGGCCCACAGATTGGGACACAGGAACAAGAACCACATGAGCTGATTGGTTTCTATGGCAACCAAGTTGTTGATCTGTCCCAGGGTCATCTCACCCATGGATAGGTTTGACGTAGAGAGCCGAAGGATTTTATTGTATATCATAGCCTATAAGGAAAAGGGAGAGGTGAAGGCCAGGCTGCAAACTCGCAATACTAACCAATTAATAATGTCTAACTGATAATTGAGATGGAAATTATTGGGTTTTTTTGAAAATTTACAAGCTTCTCTACCTTCTTAAAGTTGTGGTAATCTTAAACATGAGCTTGTGTTTTCTAGAATTAAAACATCCACCCAACTTTAAGCATTATGCTCACAAATAAACTCATGATAGATGCAAGATTTTTAAAATATCTTACTGTGTTATTTTGAAAGTCTCCTACACATTAATCTGAGTTTCTCTCATTAAGCAGAAGCTACAGATCTGAAAGCCAAAAGGGGGGTATGAGAAGGAAGGGGAGGTCCAAAGATGGGGTAAGCGAAAGATGATTGAATATATGCGACCCTATAACAGACGGAGAGGGAACAATTTACAGGGGAGGGAGAGGAGAGAGGGGGAGGGGAGGAGGAGGGGAGGGAGAGGAGAGAGGGGAGGGGGAGGGGAGGAGGATGGGAGGGAGAGGAGAGACGGGGAGGGGAGGAGGAGAGGAGGAGGAGGGGAGGGAGAGGAGAGAGGGGGAGAGGAGGAGGAGGGGAGGAGGAGAGGAGGAGGAGGGGAGGGAGAGGAGAGATGGGGAGGGGAAGGGAGGAGATCTGAGAAGGAGGGGGAGAGAGAAAAACAATGTATAACAGACTGTATGTATGAAAACATCACAAAAGTCCATTATTTTAAGTGGTAATTATTAAAGTAGATCCTAGAAACTCAGGGCTATAATATTAAAGTGAACACGGCAGAGAATGGGGGGATTCCCTGGCTGGCTAGTGTGCTTATCAATACACAGTGCCTGCCATGTATAAGAGACAAAGGTTCCCATGTTCTACATACCAGCAGAGCCCCACGGAGGTTGATACCAGTCTCTATGGTCACATAGTAGGAAGCTTGCAAAAATGTCCTCTGTAGGATAAGGGCCAGGAAGAGCAGGACAGCCAGCACATAGGCATTTTCCAGAAATTTCTTCGATGAGAGTGTCTCTGAAAACTTATCCCAAAAGGGAAGAAGGAAACAAATTCAAGCCAATCTTCCCATCTGCCAGATGTTCAGATGCATTTATTAAAGTATACATGACTGTCAACTTAAATCTCCATGTTGCAGGCATCAATCTCCTTTGAGATGGGGGCTCGCATCAGCCTGGAGTTCACCAATTCAACTCCCTTAGGTGGTGGATGAACCCCAGGGGCCTTCCTGTCTCCACTTCCGCTGTACTGGGGTGGCGATTATAAATCACCCTGGGTTTACTGACTGGGATAACTTTTCCCAGTTTCTATGTATCTTGATTCATATTAGTGAAACAAATTTTAAAACGTTTTATTTATCTCATCCCTGTCTCACTTCCAGGGAGGAAATGTGACTTGTGAAAAATTGTCTTAGTAGGAAACTGAGTCCATAGGGTTCAGCTTTGTGCACAACAGAAGCATGTGCTAACAGTCCACAAAGTGTGTGGCAATATTAAAGACAGTCTTCATTTTTATTGTTGAAATTTAGTGCTGTGAAGAAGTATTTAGAACAAATAGGTTTTGTAGTTCTCACTCTGTCATAGTGGTCTCCTCCTTCTCCTCCTTCCTCCTCCTTCTCCTCTTCCTCCTTCTCCTTTCTCCTCCCCCCTCCTCCTCTTCCTTCGTTTTTGACAGATAAGTGAATAAAAATGCAATTGGCGATGAAGTTTAAGACCCTAAGCTAATTTTGTGGCTTCAGAATGGCCATTCTAACTGTGTGGAAGCTCACCAAGATGGATAATGTGGGACTAGCAAATGTTTGTTTGAATAGCTAATGACAACAACAACGATGATGATGATGATGATGATGATAATAATAATAATAATAATAATAATAGATGTGTAAATGCATTTCATTAAGATCTTTTTTTAAAAATCTAGTAAAAATATGCTTGTTTCCTTTCTTGTCTGTTTTGAGTATGCATTTGAACCTCAAGTCCTATCCCATCTTCATTTTCCTGCAGTTCAGGTGTAGATTGCCAACAATTAATTTTTGTACAAAGTTCCTCAATGCACATAGTGCTTATTAAACATTTATAAGCTTCAAATCTTAGGAATAATTTTTCGGACAGATACATTCATTGAATGTGTGTAATTTTGTGTGTTTGTGTGTGTGTGTGTGTAAGTTCTCCTAAATGAATTTTTGTTTACTTAAAAAACATTAAATTCCTTGATGAATAAGCATATTTGAATTTCTCATACTGCTGCATTAATAAAATGTGACAATTACAATGTAATTGTCCAATAATGTGGTTCTTTTCAAAAGTATCATGAACCAGGCAGGCAAGGTGACGCAGCAGGTAAAGGTGCTTGCCACCAAGCCTGATGACCTAAGATCGATCCCAGGGTCATTACAGTGAAAAGAGAAAACCTGCTCTACTCCCCTACTTGTCATAGATCTCCACATGTTAACTATGGCATCCACATGCCCACATACTATTATGATTCCAATAACAATGTTGCCATAGGCTCATATATTTCAATAGTGTCAATGAGTTGGTGGAACTGCTCAGGAAGGATAAGGAGGTGTGGCCTTGTTGGAAGAGGTGTGTCACAGGCTTTCAGGTTTCAAAAGCCCATGCCATTCCAAGTTAGCTCTTTCTCAGCCTCATGCTTGTGGATCAAGATGTAAGCTCTCAGCTGCTGCTCCAGCACTATGCCTGCATGCCTGCTGCCATGCTAGCCACCGTGATAGTCATGGACTCACCCTCTGAAACTGTATGCCTACAATACATTCATTACTCTATAAGTTTCCTTGGACATGGTGTCTTCATAGAAATACAAAAGTAATTAATACAAACATAAATAATTTTTAAAACCATGCACTTACACTCGCTGGAGACTGTGTTTCATTTACTCGCTGGACTATTCCAGATATACAAAGAGGACCAGCAAACCCCAGCAAGTCAGCCAAGTACCGGAATGTGCTGCTCAGCAGGATTGGTCTCCCAAAAGCTCTATACATGGCCAGCCATATGGAAGGAGTCCGATTCGGATGATCAGCAGCCTTTTTCTAAAACAAACAATAGACTGAAGTAAAATCTTAGGACAGCCACTGGCCTCAGCAGCTGTGATGTGCTTTCTGAAGTCCCAAAGATAACTGTGGAGACTTCAATGCAACATAGGAAAGTCTGCATCCTTGCATTCTATGCAAATGGTAGCTACTGGACCCACCACAATGAAACCGATACTTAGTAGTGTACAAACCAGTTCTACACTTCTGTTCTTAGTTGTCAAGGGACAACATGGGATTCTTAAGGACAAATTCATATTGTTATGAGGTTCCAATCACATCTTTCCTTTCTGTGAATAGGGCAGACAAGTTGGCTCAGCGAGTAAAGGTGCTTGCCACCAAGCCTAGTGAGCTGGGATCAACCCCAGGATCCATGTGGTGAAAGAGCCTACTCCTATAAGTTGTCCTCTGATCTTCATGTATAAGCCAAGGCATGCACATGTCCACACACATATACAGTATAGTGATTTGAATAAAAATGGCCTCATAGACGCACAAGTTGGAATGTTTTGCATTTGTAGGATGTTCCCAATCACACTACTGTAAGCTAAAATGGACTATCACACATCATTTATCTTCCACATTTCCTCAGCTTCATAAAGAGGACTCAGCTCATTTTTAAATTGTTGAAGGCTGTGCTTGAGAAAGAAAAAGTGGGTACATGCTTCAGGTAACCATTGACTCACACATCAGCCATTGTTGGTAAAGACTCTAAGGCCTAAACATGTAAGATGGCAAAGAACCCAACTCAAATGTGGTAGAAGGCTGGAGGGATGGTTTAGCTGGTTAACTGCTTGCCTTGAAAGTTTGAGAGCCAGAGTTCAATCCTCAGTAACCACAGGAAAAAAGTCAGACATGGTGACTTGGATTCCTAACACTGAGCAGGCTTCTCTGGTGCTTGCTGGTCAGCCAGCCAACCCCACAGGGGTTGGGGGTAGCTATGTCCCACTGAGAGACCCTGCCTCCTTGGCCTCCACAAGCAGGCAAACACATGCACCTATGCATACACAAACACATGGACACACACACACACTGGAACAGAATCCATCTTTCATATTCAGTTGTCCACTGGAGTTCATAATTTTTTCATTTTCTCAGGTTCACTCACATGACACGAGTGTGGTGACTTGAAGCTGTTGAAAGCCTGCAGGAAATCTGAGGTAAGTTTTACTCCTTAGTTTATATATTTTAAATCTTTACTTTGGCAGAGAAGTTTACAGATTTTGATGCAATACTTCCCTCAAGGAAAACCAGAAAAGTGACCCAGGCCCATTTGTTGCAAGCTTTTCCTGCAATAGTTGTTTCAAAACACAAAATTCTGAGACACAAGGTCGTTTTCATCATTTACGATAAACACTTAGTTGATTTTCACTTAGAACTGCCAAAACACTCTAATGGATTCAGTTTGCATGACTCCATCATTGTGAATATCAACATTGTAAAGATAGTTGCAACAAAATATATCCAGAGCTGGTGTATCCCACCCAGAACCATTTAGAATAAATAGTAATGGGACAAATTTCAAACATCCAAAGATGGGAGTGAAGAGCAAATGGGATGGAGATACATTGTATCCATGAATGAATTTGTCAAAATATAAAGCAAAGGTATCAATAGCTCATATATGTTAATTCTTCTTAAGTATCCTGTGAATAACTTTTCTAAGTGTGATAAAAATAGCATATGTTCATTAATAACCACTTTAAATAAATCTCACATTAATTATCAGCAAACATTGGGTTCTGAGCTTCAAAACTTAATTTGAATAGTTTCCAAGTTTGAAGCATAGACATTCTATGATAACAGGTTAGTTACACAGGATCATTCAACTTTAGGTTTTATGTACATGAGTGCTGTCCCTTCTGCGTGTATGTGGACTATGTGGGTGCAGTGCCCTTCAAACCTCCAAAGCCAGAAGAAGGCATTGAATCTTCTGAGAATGAAATGTCAGATGGTTGCGAGCCACCCTGTGGGTGCGGAGAGTCAAACCCCACGACCTCTGGAAGAGCAGCCAGTGCTTTTAACCACTGAGCCATCTCTCCAGCCCTGAACTTATTTTTAATCTGTACTTGAGCACAGAGAAAAACAGTACCCTCAGAGTCCTTCCTTATGTGATTAGTGACAACAATAATGACATCTCTTTACTTTATTAGCCCTCCTCTTTGTCCCCAGTGCTGAAATTAACAAGCAGCCAAACTACGGGTAAGACAGATGGAGAAAACCTACTTTCCTTTGGCCACAGATATTATTTGAGCTTTGTACTGTGGTATCTCACAGGCCTGTTCTATGTGGTTAGGGGTGTATATGTGGTTATGGGTGTATACATGGTTATGGGTGTATGCGTGGTCGAGGTGTATACATGTTTAGGGGTATATATGTGGTCAGGAGTGTATATGTGGTTAGGGGTGTATACGTGGTTAGGGGTGTATACGTGGTTAGGGG
>JADRCH010000203.1:1787474-1837770 GCA_019843965.1 Rhynchomys soricoides | reverse complement strand
AGACCAGAATCTACAATAGGAAGGCAGTCCACAGAGAGCGGGAAAGAATACCACCCGCAGTGAACGGTGCACACTCGGGAGCACTGACAAACTGGCTCTTCCAAAGGATCTGAGCAACAGACTGGTAATTCTCTGACAAGGCTAGACAAAGAGGAAGAGTAAAGACCCTGTGTTGCCTCTGTCGTTACATCTGTGAGGACGATAACTGGGGGGTAACTGCATAGGATACCCAATCTGAAAACTTTGATCAAAGGGAACTGCTTGGAACCAATGGCTGTGTGTCTGAAATAAAACAAGCCTTGTGCTCTAGGGGCATCTTTTACAGAAGTGATTTTAAATGGATCATGGTTCTAAATACAAGAAAATCGAAACAATAGACTTATCAGCTAAAACACAAGATAAGAAATGTTTCTTAAGACACGGAAAGCAAGAACAATACAAAAATGCCAGATAAACCACAACATGTCAAAAGTAAACTTTTCTGCTTAACACGAGACTCCGTTAAAGAAAGGCATTTGGATGCTCCAAATTCAGATCTCGGAGAATAAATTCTACACTTGAAAGATAAAATGCAACTGGCTAAAAATAGAACAAAATCTATCAACAGCCACTTTAAAAAGATATGAAGAATGACAACTTGACACCTTACAAAGATCCGAGCCAATGAATTCATCAAATGGCACTCTGCACCAGCAGGCAACAGGAAGATGCTCATTAAAGCCACAGTGAGTTACTACTGGTGGACACCAACCAGTATGGTTACTTTAGATGGACCAAGCTCACCAAGACTGTCTCCACACAGAACTGAAGATGCCACATACTGTTAGTGAAAATATAAAGTGATTTTGGTGAACAGGTGTTGGTCTCTTCCTAATATAAACATGTACATGAGTATACCTTTGCCTGTCCCCTGGCCAGCAATCTCTCCTGAGGTTTTTTTACCCTAAAGCAATAGATCCTGAATTCACAAAACTCTTCACAACAGCATTCTTACCTTCATGATAGTCCAACTCTAGACACAGTCGTTCAAGGTATGCGTCCATAACACAGGGGAAAGGTGACATGTTTGTACAGAGGAATATCACACAACAGTTGATTCCAAGAACAAAACCTAACCCAAGTGAACTACTAATGAGCCTCACAGAACCATGCTGAGAGAACACAGCCCAACTTAAAGAGGTGAAACTGTTTGATTCAGTCTGTGGGACACTGGAGAACAAGGCAGTCTCCATGAGGTAATCAGGATAGATAAGTTCTCTCCGCAGATGGAGGGCAAGTGAGAATAGTCTGAGAGGGACAGAGAATGCATGCATGGCTGAGGGCTCCGCTGTGCCAAGATGATGGTGCTCACATCTGACGACTAAGGGCCTCTTGGTCTCAAGTGTGCACATTTTAGTTCATGAGAACTGTAGACAAAGATCTAACTCTAGTTAGAATATATATATTATATACAAAATATATGCTTATATATAGTTAGTTAGCTATAGAAAGATAGACTATATCATATATACAAAATATATATTTATATATAGTTAGTTAGCTATAGATAGATAGACTATATATATACATACACACACACACACACACACACACACACACACACACACACACAACGGATAAAAAAGAGAAAAAATGAAGATTTGTCTAAAACAGAGTAAGACCTAAATTGAAATTTTTAGGGTATACAAGTATTTGTGTGATTCTTTCAATTTTCTGCAGGTTTGGAAGACTTCATCATAAATTTGTAATTGAAACAAAATTGCAAGTTGATGATTTTAAAATGAACATTTTTTTCTGATATCAAGTATTTCTCTGCAAACAAGTGAAAGCATCTTTTCACTCTCTCGGCCCTCCATTTTGGTACTGAAGTAATGCCCTCTCTCAGACTTCCGTAACAATTGTGCTCCAATTTTAACTTCGAGCCCTGTGATACACTGCTTAACTGTACATTTTCTTTCCATTCTTATTCGGTAATTTAACTATACCATTCGAAATTTTTCTTTTTTGTTGCCAATTAGGAAGTCAAAGTTAACTAGAGGTCAAGGGAGATGGAAAGGCTAACTAGAGAACCTTAGCCCTGTTGCAGGCAGGAGGGGCTGAGCTTTAGTTGGGCTGTTCCTCAGGACTGTGACTGAGGACGAGGATGGTCAGCAGGCTTCAGTGCTCATTCTGCTGCAAGGAGTCCTCTGAGGACTCGCCTGCAGCTTAGAGCAGTGGCATCCTATGGCACCAACAGAGTATGGGAGAGGCCTTTGGAAGGTGTCTCAAGACTCCAAGACAAAGGGAGACCTGGAGCTATGTAGAATGACATGCTCGTGGGGCCAGTAAATACAAGAGCTCAGCTTGTTAGAAAACAATTCCTGGTGTCCCTAAGGCCAGCACATCCCTCTCCTTCTCCCCAGAACAACACGCAGCAGAGGCATTTATTGCAGGAATCATGGGATTGCCACAGCTCCTTAATGTATCTCCACCCCCACACGCACTGGGACACTACTGTGAATTAAGTTTTTCCCATGCTTCTCACTCTTAGCCTTCTTCAATATATATTTGTTTATTATGTGGGAAAGAAATCGAATGGTTCTTTTGGGGAGGAGGGTCAGAAAACCTATGAGAATATTTACCTAAGAGTAATTTAGGGAAATTCGATGTCTCAATGTTATGATAATAGACAATGGACGTTGTCGTGGCGACAAATCCCATCACAGCCGGCATGAAAAGGTGGAGGTGCCTGGACGCCCGCTGCCTAGAGAGAGCAAAACAGTGTTGGTGTCTGAAGCAACCAGCTCTAGAGAGTTCTTCATTCTGTTCTCAATCTTCCCATGAGAACTTACTCAGCCATGTTTAAAGCTAGACTGCAATAATAGTTGTGTAGAGAACATATGAGCAAATATAGCATGCCTGTGTGACTTAATTGTTCTGGAAGTGTTTATCCTAACAAAAGCACGAATTAAACACAATGAAGCAATATCATCAAGTGTATCTGTATTAAAATATAAACACATAGCTTTTAGAGCTATATTCAGTTAACATCAAGACAGACATAAATAAAGATATTTAGTATCAATATATATTCTATATATCTATTTCTAAAGATAAAGTACTCGTTAAAATGCATCAAAGGACAGAACTTTCTGGATAAGGGAACGAGGAAACATGAAAGCACGTGACTGAGCACAAGTCACAGAGATCTAAAATTATCTGTCAGAGAAATTATGTAGCAAGACAACAGTGAAGGCGAAGCCCAGAGGGACCAGGGAGAAAGTTCTGCAGGTAAAGGGTTTGCTGTGCAGGTATGAGGACCTGGTCTAATTTCTCAGAATCTGTGTACGTAGCCAGGCAGGGTGGCATACATCTGCACCCCCACTGTCCCAGTGTTCATAAGAAGCAATGAGAATCGGAGACAGCTCAGGGACCAGCTGGCCTGGCAGAAGCAATGGCAAGGGACTCACACATCAACAAGGCAGGAAGTGAGAACCAACACTAGATGTTCCCCTCTGACCTCCACATCCACACCATACTCACACATGAGCACACACACGCCACACACACTTGCACAAAACAAAAGCAAACTCTGAATGGTTATCCTAAATGGTGAGTGACGATTACTGCTGCTAATAAGTCGCAATCTGATCCCTCCCCCGCAATCAAGTGTGATGATGTGCTCTTGGCTACTGTCTGTGTATGTGCCCACTGCCACACGGTAAGGTACCAGATGAGTTGAGTCACTTACGAGTCTGAAACAATGCCTTCTGCTATCTCACAAACATGCACAAACAGGAGCGCAAATGTCAGGATCCATCTCAGGTTGTGTCCGGGAAAATGAAGCCATGTGTTGTGATGAATTTGCACTTTTGAACTTTGGCTCCCCCATCCTGAAAGACAAGGGGTGCAAGAATGAGATTAACACAAGGGTCAGTGTAATTTACACGGTTGCAAGCTTTGGGGGCTTCCTGAACCCCAGTGTCCCACACCGATGGAAACTGGCCTATTTTCATTATGTTAAAAATGACTATTTACATTGAGTTTATAGCATCATGAACATGCACACACTAACTCAAGTGACATCATTCAGAAATGATGCTCCGCCTTTGAGAACAGCACGATCTTGATACTCTTACAACGTTGACTCACGGGACAAGACAAATGAATAAAGACAATATCCAAAGAGGAAATCAGCATCTATAATCTTTTAAAACATGAGACCTGCGTGGAACTAACAAAAAAGACATAGTTGGTGGTACAATATGGGACATATTTGAGTTAATTCTGGATCACACGCACATGTGTATGTACATGTGTGTTCATGTGTGTGTTCACATGTATGTGCGAGCACCTGTGTGTCATGATGTGCATATGGAAATCCTCACTTCCCACCTTGTGTATTAGTCACTGCTGACCTGTGAGCTCCTGGGGATTTTCCTATCTCCCTCTCATCATAGGAGTGCTGAGATTACAGGTGTGTGCATCTTCCTTTATGTGAGCTCTGGAGATTCAGACTTAGGTCCTCATGTTTGCACAGTAAGAGCTGATGCACTGAGCTGCCTCCCAAGACCTGATTCGTACGCACGACATATGAGAAAATGATCCCCTCTGGCCGGGCCAGCACTGTTCAACAAGCATACAGTGCTTTTCTCAAAGAAAGCTGACACTGGCCTATAGAGATGGCTCAGCGGTTAGGACTGCATACTGTTATTGTAGAGGACCAGAGTTTGGTTCCCAGCACTCCAGAAAGGCAGCTCACAACTGCCTATAACTCTCGCTCCAGCTGATCTTCTGGCTGCGATGGGCATCACCTACAAATGGGTATACATGCGTACACACACAATTTAAAGTAAACTAAAATAAAAATGTTTAGTTATTCATACAAGCCTTGGGAAGGATTGAGAACACTACCAGCTCACCCTAAGTTCCCAACAGAAGAAAAAACTGTAATTACTTCTTGGTCAAATTATAAGGTTTTCCTCCCCAAGCTGCAGGTGAGAGAGTACAATTACTTCATTTATGGTACTCTGCGTGGAAATCCCACCTCCATTTTTTACCTTCCTCTTTCTTTATCAGTTTACAGAAATACACAATGAACTTCAAAAATGATCAAGGATCTGTATGACCAATACTGCCAGAGAGGAGCTCTGGCTGGGTAAGGGAACAGCAGCAGTGCCCCAGTAAAGAAAACCGACTAGAGGCTTAGTGCTTCCAGATGTAATTCACAACTAGAAAGCCAGATTTACTAACATGTCCTGTGGTTTATGCTTTCTTCCCCCCTAACAGGAAGCTCTGTGTGTCTCCTGTAAGTCATGATTTCCCTAGTATGTGGCACTTTTTGATACTGATCTAGGTAAGAAGCCAGTGTCATAGATAAACATTCCATCATGCCCCATTGCCAGTGTCCACATTAGTCTCTTATTTGACTATCCTGAGGGCAGCTTCTGTGATGACATTAAATAGGGGGATGTTAGAGAGTGAGGGTCTGTCATGATATGAATTATTGACTCTATACCTATTACAGTTACCACCACATTAAAAACACAGTGGCATTTCTACTCTCTGGTCCTACGATATTCAGTCCCTATACATTTATTTAACATAAACAGCAATGTACCCAGAGTGATACTGGTCTCCTTGTATATCTTATAACAGAAATTCTTCGATCACTGTTGGAATGTTAACATGTGATACCTATGTAGGTTTGGGGCTTTGTTGTTACAATAAACGCTACACCCAAAAGCCACTCAGGGAAGAAAGCATTAGTTCACTTTGTAATCCTTCATCAAGGGAACCCAAAACAGGAACTCAAGCTGGGCAATGGTGGCACACACCTTTAATCCCAGCAGGAGGCAGAGGCAGGCGGATTTCTGAGTTCAAGAGCAGCCTGGTCTACAGAGTGAGTTCCAGGACAGCCAGGGCTACGCAGAGAAACCCTGTCTCGAAAAACAAAAAACAAAAAACAAAAAACAAAACAAAAAAAAGGAACTCAAGGTAGAAGCTTGAAGCAGAAGCCTAAGGGGATGTCACCATCTTGGTCCCCTGGTGTGCTCAGCTTCCTTTCACACACAGTACAGACCAACTTGTCTAGGGATGGCCACAGTGAGGAGTTCTAACCGGAAATTGTTAGCCAAATAAGCCCTGACTCTCCCGCTTCTGTCAAGGTACTTAATCTTTTATGCATACAAATATTGTTTGCTTAACAAGTTAACAGGTCTATTTTTTCCAGATGTGGTTGTGATGCCTGTAACCCACACACACAACACTTGGGAGACTCAGGCAAGAGGACTGCAAGATCCAGGACATAGTGGGCTGCATATCAAGCTTCACATACCTGAGCTGTGTAAGAGAAACTTGCCTCCAGAAAAATAAAAACAAGAAATTGGTAAAATGATCTATTTTGGTTGTCCTCAGGAAGTTTCACAAATCATATATAATTGCCCTAAATAATTGGCTTGTGTGCGTGAGTATAAATGGTTAACTGATGTATATTTACAAGCCCTTTTGTTTGCTTCTTGAGTCAAGAACACTATGTAGCCCATGCTGGTGTAGGACTCATAGCAATCCTCCTGCCTTAGTCTTCTGCTGGAATTACATATCCAGCTAACTTTCCAAATGGTTTTCAGGAGAATTCTTTCTACCTAAGACACAGTCCACCTCTCTCCTTCTTTCGAGACTCAGATGGATTGTCACTGTACAAGTGAATGGTCAGGGTGATTTGCTTTTCCTTTGGCAGATGGACTAAGATGATGGAGTTTTGACAGCTGGTCTGCTCTTGTGGTCTGCACTGGAGGGTAGGTGCTCTGTCTCACCCTGTTTCTATCCTGTCTCATGGCATAAAGCAAACAGTCCCCAAATGCTTTAGTTCTGTCTCACAGAAATCTCTCCCTGCTCCGTTTTAAAGAGTGGCTGCATGGGTGGTATGTACAGCCACTGACTAGCCTGTGGGATAGTCTACAGTAAGTATATACAATCAAAACATACAAAACAGCATTACCCTGTCCTCATAAACCTACACATCAGCTTTCAGGGTGATGTCACCAGAAATGCAGCTTCCTCACAGCAGTATGCAGAACCTCAGCCGCCAGTGAGACAGAAACATGAGGTGCTGTGCACACGACCCGTCATGACTCACCGATGAACAATATTGGAAAGGTGATAAACAGCAGGAAGACATGAGGGACCAGGTTGAGTGCGTCCACAAAGCAGGGGTTTTGGAGAACCCCATAATGGATGTTATAGGAGGAGATGTTGTTCCCACAAAAAGAAAGGCTCATTTCTTCTTATTTGATTAGCCTAAAATAGAGAAGACCATCTTAGTATTAAACGTTCTTTTCTAAAATGGTGGTTTCAGCCTAAGAGGTTCATAGCTTACATTTAATCCCTCTTACTTTGTGGCTGGGGAAACAAAAATCATGTCAAGTAACTTGAGGTTTTCCATCACTTTCTAGTAAACCTCTTTCCACGATTTAAAACAAAACAAAACAAAACAAAACTTGTGCGAAGTATACCTCAGAGAAGCATGGATCAGAGTAAGATAAGTCAAAGAAGAAAAATAGTCAAGTACAAGGAAAAGAAAAGAACCAAAACTGGTAAATGAAACATCAAAATGTTACACTATGAAATTTTATTATTTTCCCACACTCATTCACACACCCAAAAAGATTCCCTAGTCATGCCATCTGAATAGAAATTACTGAAACATCTTTCTTCTGTTGTAAGGAATAGTAACAGAGGGGCACACGGGACTGTGAACAGTAGATGCTTCTCTCTCAAGAATAATGATGTCAAACAGTTAAGACACATTGAATTCAGCTCCTGACAAGTTAAGGAAGACTCCTGAGGTCTCAGTCAGACATCTCAGGCCTTGTGCAATTCAATGGCTTTATTATAATCACAGAGTAGCAGAGGTGTCAGCAAGCTAATTTTAGAAAGGTTCATCATCTGCAAAGAAACTAGGTATCCTTTCTTTACCTCCTGCCATCTTTTCCTCCTCCTCCTTAAAGAAGAAATAATGTATTTTCTCTTCTTTTCTCTCTCTCTCTCTCTCTCTCTTTCTCTCTCTCTCTCTCTCTCTCTGCGCACGGGGCATGACAGCTGGCATCTGGAGGTCAGAAGTGAGCTTACAGGAGTCAGTTCTCTCCTTCCACCATCTGGGTTACATGTTCAAACTCAGGTCATCAGGCTTAGCAGCCACTGGCTCTACTCCCTGAGCCCTCTCACCAGACCTAACATCCTTTCTCAGCATTAGCTAAGCACCGAGGTGAAGACTTTTCTACGGTACAGGCTCTACCACATTGATACATCGTTCCATTAGCTGATGCTCATTTGAACCCTCTGGCTGTTAAGAAAACACCACTAGAAATACTCCTAAAGTCCGTGCAAGTTGAGACAAAAGCGAGCTGCTGAGTTGGAGAACAGTGTCCCAATGCAATGGTGAAGACATTTGTAAGAGAAACGTTACTGAAGCTCAAAGCACACATTGAAACTCACACAATAATAGTAGGAGAATTTAACATCCCACTCTCATGGATGGACAGATCATGAAACATGAACTGTTTCATGAAGCAGGAAACATGGGACTTCATGCCAGTCACTGCAAGGACTTCATCTGCTTCCGTGTGTGTGTGTGTGTGTGTGTGTGTGTGTGTGTGTGTGTGTGTGAGAGAGAGAGAGAGAGAGAGATGGAGGTAGGGAGGGAGAAGGGAGGGAGAAGGGAGGGAGGGGGAGAGAGGGAGATGGGGAGGGGGAGAAGGGGAGAGAGAGAGAGAGAGAGAGAGAGAGAGAGAGAGAGAGAGGGGACAGGCACACCCAATACTATAGCTGCTACCCTCTGGCTTTGTTTTTAGTAGATCTTTGTCTTTGCTATGCTGAAAAGACCATAGAGCCTCGAGGCTCTGCTCCATCAAAGAAAGACCCTAGGATCCCAACTTGTCTTTCAGCCATCTAAAAGCCTTTGTGAGGAGCTTACTTGTTTAATTGGTGTCTGCTTAGCTCTTGATGCAGCCCATCTGATATCAGAAGTCCTCAGAACAAGCACATAATGGCAGTGATGTTTTGGATATTTTACAGTATACTGCATTAAGCTTCAGATAAATTCATTCATCTGTCAATCAGTAGACAACTTGGAATCCACACCCATGTGTCAGATTTATAATCTGTGCTTTTTACTCTGTCAGCTGCCCACCCGTCTTCCTAGATAACTGATCTTAACTATCCCTATTAAAACAAATAGCAGTTTAAAAGTTTAACCTCAGGGCTGGAGAGATGGCTCAGCGGTTAAGAGCACTGGCTACTCTTTCAGAGGTTCTGAGTTCAATTCCCAGCAACCACGTGGTGGTTCACAACCATCTGTAATGGGATCTGATGCCCTCTTCTGGTGTGTCTGAAGACGGCAATAGTGTACTCATATATGCAATAAAATAAATAAATCTTTTTTTAAAAAAGAGTTTAACCTCACTAGACTTTCTTTTCCATATTTATGTTGGAGTCTGGGTTAATTAAAAGTTAATATCGCAGCAATCAACAGTACCTTTCTCATCTTTCTTTTCATTGGTAGTTAATTTAGTACTGGACATGCTATTTTTCCTAAAAACAAGACAAATAATGTGACAAAGAGAACAGTAGATAGATTGTTGTGAAAGGCAAATTCCCCTCAGATGTCTTAGAAATCATCGCACAAACATAAGTTGGAAAGCGTGTATGATTATAACCCAAATGTTTGTACATACTCCCTCACACACATTATAGCTGATAAACTCATTTTTTGATAACTCACTGATAGGCTTTCTAGTTGAGATCTTTTGGTTTTTTTTAATTACATTTTTAAGACAAACTCAAGGTTCAACCACATATTTGGTATAAAAAATGTATTTTTAAAACAAACTTGAGATTTGACCATAGATTTGGCAAATCATTACCACTACATAAAACTCAAATGGGAGAAAGAATTGAAATTTTTAAAATAATGACAAAATGGAAGCTATGTGTTCATATCTGTACGTTAGTAGGTATATTTTGATAAAGATAGAAAACCAATTAAAAATAACAGCTAGCAATGAGATTTTTAAGACTATTCTCTTGTTTAGTGGAAATGATAAAATGAAGCATCAAGTCATTCACTTGCTTATTTGTTTGTTTGTTTCTCAGTGAAGGAGACCAAACCCAATGCACTGAACATGCTGGACCAATGCTCTGCCTCTGAATGACATGTTCTATCCCCAGCTCTATGATGACATTTCACAAAAACTTCTAGATCTTGTTCCCTCTGCTATGACCTCTGAGCCCTGCCCTGGCTCCTATCCTCTCTGCTCCGAGCAGAGATGTGGATGTTTCCTTTTGACATCTCTTCTACTCACCCCTTGACCTTTGGATTCCTTCCTGTAAAGTCCAGGATGAAGGTTCTAATAGCCAGCTACATTGCCAACCAAAAGGAAGGAAAGAGGAAATTTAGTGAAGATACTATATTAGCTGTTACATCCATCAAAGATATTGAATCAAGATGGGGGGGGGGTACCTGTGCATGTTGTTCTAGGATTTGAATCCAGATCCTCATGATGTTAGACATTCATAACACAAACCAAACTATACCCCAGATAGCTAATAAATCCTTAAATTTCCAAACATCATCTGTGGCTCCCTTCCAGAGCTCAGGCTGTTGTAAGCATTTGAGGAAGATCATACACTGATGCTCTTGAGAGCCAAGCTGTCACCTGACATCCATTGCAGGTGCCCCTCCCCCTGTATCTGTTTAGGCTTAGTTTGTGCACAGAAGCCACAGCCACAAGGAGGAAAGGGATCATGAGGGAAAACAGAACATTGTCTCCCCATGAGCATAATAGTCACTAGAGATGGAGGATTGGAAGGAACCAACTTTAAAACAGATTCAAAAGTGAAACGTTTGGTTATGGGGTGGCCTGCAGAACAGAACACAAAGAGGAGAGGGGTTCTCCATGGCTAACTTGTTTCCTTCAGAGAATAGCAACGGCATCATGCTTGGCCCTGGACCTGCACTGTGAGAAGTTCCCCAGCCCCTTGGTATTTATAAACCATGGTATCAGTTCAAAACTCTAGTAATTCATCTATCGACTCTTTTGATACTTCCACAGAAGAACAAAGGTCAGCTGATTTAATTCTAAGAAATGCTAAAATATTAAAATCTATCAGGAACTAATTTCCAGTTACTTTTGCCAGCCTCCATTTTCCAGCTTAGACTCTGAATGAGTGAGAAGCAGCCACCTCTCTGCCCACCCAGCAGAAGCTGTCAATTGTGACCCGCTGACAGTGCCAGCCAGGCTCAGGCTCTGGACATATCTAAAGCAAACATGCACTGGATAGCTTTCCTTCTTGCATGTGGAACAATTCACCCCTGAGTTACTCAGCACTTAGCCAAATCATCCTAGATGAGAAACACACCCCTTAAAGGCACCTAAGGTACCACAACACCTGAAGGATGCCCATTGTCCACCAAAGCAAATGCTGCAATCATTTCACTGAACTTGCTCGGTGGAGACCTCACAAAATAAGTAGATGTGTCGGGCTGTCTAGCTAGCTGTCTGGCTGGTTCTATACAGATCCAAGTAGGAAATTTCCAAGCAAAATCACCACTGACTTGAGTCTTAGTCCATGCATTTACCCTCTAGGGGCTATGACGTTCTGTGACACAGGAAAGGCAAAGCTGGGACCCAACCACAGATAAGATTGTTTTAGACACTGCAATCAACACAGAGCAAACGAGAAATAAATAAATAAATAAATAAATAAATAAATAAATAAATTACCTTGGTTTTGGCTCCACGACTTAGTCCCCCTACTGGTGCTCTTGAGCTACCTTCCAACCGCCTGCCCACAGTAAGAAGTTGTAAGTTTCAAACTAGTACACAGAACTCCTAAAGAGCAAAGAGTAACAAATTCAGTAGACAGAAGCAGCTGCGTGAATTGTAAAGGAAATGACTAAGAAAGTCTCCCTCTATACATATGTCAGTGACACCTTTCCCTGTTTCCAGTAGGTTTCACCTCCAGCCAGCAGGATTGTGTAAGCCAGGCTGGAAACCTGATCCCCACCTTCTCGCCAGCAAGTACCCTGAATCCTGGAAATAGCAAATGAAGCCTTTAATGAGGAAACACTAGATTAAAATCAACAGCTTACAGCCAGTGACTCCTCAAAGTAGTTGGGGATCTCTCTGGAGCAAGCCGAGGAGCTCACGCACTCCATGGGACGACAAGTTTTCTTCCCGGGTCAGCAGCCGGCGAGTGGATTATTTTTAGGGTTGTAGGAGGCCAGCTGCTGCCTCCTATCGCATTTCTCCTCTGCGCTGCGCTGCAGGCCGGGGCGGACACTGCCGCGCCCAGGCAGGAAACTGCAGGAGCCCGGGACACATCGCCTGAGGCCTGGGACCCTCCCCATCCAGGACCCTCTTCACTTTGACCTCCCTCACCAGAATCATCCCCACCTAGGACCCTCCATCAGTCTGGCCATCCCCATCCAGGACCACCCTCCCCCAGACCCTCCGTCACCCCTCCCCACTCCTCCGGAGCTGCTCCTACGGATGTGCACCGCGAAGATGTGCCAAACACACGCCATACGTGGCGCCCCCAAGACTCCATAAGATAGCGGAACCGATTTTGCAAAAACCGACTCCCAGACCTTAGAGAGGAGGCTTATCAGATATGAAAACGCAAAGTGCCAGCTCTTCAGTCAGCCTTTGCTTTGGCCACCAAGAAATATATTTAGAAGTGCCATCCGTTCCCCCAGCTTCGCCCCCAGCCAACAGGACTGAGAACTGAAGGGTTCATTCTAGGCAAAACAACCGGCCACCAGGCTAAGTAAGCATGTGTGTGTCTCACTTGGATGGGCAGGCGCAGGGCAGAATCCTCCAGTGACCTGCAGGATTTGCCTGCTGCTCCAGACGGACCAACGGCATTTGTCTGAGCACCCCAAAATTTGAGTTTGATTCTGAATTTCGGCACCAACAGTACACTTTTTTCGTTTCATCGCTTTCACGAACTATAGATATAATTAACTCTTGAAATAATAAAACATGCTTAAAGTGAGATCTATTGAAGGCAGGGTGTGGTGGCGCTCTTCTGAAATGCCAGCATTTGGAAGAAAGATGCAGGAAGTTCAAAGCGAGAAGCAGACACATAACAGGTTAGAAGCGAGACACACACACACACACACACACACACACACACACGGTTTTGATATAGATATGCATGTATATGTGAAACTCCACTATAACTTTTCCTTGGGTGGTAAGAAGTAAATTTTAAATTTTTTTGACGGGGGTGAAGGTTAGACACCCTGGCTTGGACTCAAACTCGCAGTAATCCTCCTGGCTCAACTTCTAGATTGTTGCGATTACAGATGTGAGGCATGATCACACTGGGTAGTTTTTGGCCCCAGTAATTCTTGAATAAACTCTCGAGATTCCCAAGGGCCGGTTGGTTTGTTCTTTGTGGTAAGCAGTGTTGATAGCAACTGTCCTGATCAGATAAAGGATCGTCAGCCTGGTGAGCTGGTGCCTTCGAAGTTCCCCATGCTGTCCCTAAAGGCACTGGCCGCTGAACTGAACTTAGCACCCCATGGCCTCCTGGCCTCCAGAAGTTGGTGTTCAGAAGCTGACCCCAGCAGAGCATGCCCCAGAGGAGATGAGAATTAAGTCACTTTCTGGGAAGGTCCTTACAGCTTTGGCCAGCTTCCAGGGCCAGATCTACAAAGCCAAAGAGAGGTGGCACCTAGGAGGGTCCTGGGCCTGATCGTATAGCCTCAGAATGACACATAACTGCACCCCATAGCAAGCCTTTAGGGCCAGGAAAAGAGAATGTGGCTCAAGCACAGGGAAACTCAGAATTGGGTTCAGAATGTGGAAACACCAAGTCCGGCAGAGAACTGGGAACTAGGAGACAGATAATGCCAAAGATACAGTTTGAATGGAAATGCACAACAGGAAATTGTGCTTTGCAGGTTTTAAAACATATTACTATTATTGAGACTGGAGTCAGAGCTCAGTGATGAAGAGTGCTTGCTGCTCTTGCAGTGAACCCCAGTCCCAGAACCTATGTGGGGGTTCACAGATAACTCCATATCCAGGAGATCTGATGCCTTTTTTGACCTCTGAAGGTACCATGTACACATGTTGCACCACATGCATATGTTGAGGCAAATACACACAGAAAAATAAAAATAAATCTTTAAAAGGAATTATCATTAAAATATCTCTCTTATTAAGGTTATATATCATAACTAAACATGTTCACTGTAGAAATGTTGTGAGATGTGGATCGGACAGACCAAGGCCACCACCTAGAAGACTAAGTAAGCAAAGCATGTGTCAGACCATAAGAAACACCAGCAGTGTACTATACTGATGACCGAAGGGCAAGGAAGGAAAGCCTTCGGGCTCTGAGGCAGACCAGGAACCAAGCACTCAGAGCTTATGGGCAGGGTGCTCAAACAAGCATTGGACATAGTATAACACCAAAAGATTACCGATAGCTAGGTAGATCAATAGATAGATAGATAGATAGATAGATAGATAGATAGATAGATAAGATGAACAGATGATAGATGATAGAGATAAATGAGGTGATGGATGATTGATAGATTAAATAGGTGATTAGATGATAGAAAGATAGTGGTAGATTGGATAGATGATGATAGATGATAGAAATAAATGAGATGACAGATAATTGATAGATTGATAAATTAGATAAGTGATAGAGATAAATTTGATGATAGATAAATAGGTAAGACATAGCTGAGTGGATGGATAAAGATAGATGATAAATAAATTTTATAGATAGTTGATAAATGATGAATACATAGATTTTACATATATATATATATATATATATATATATATGGCAGATGGATGGATGGACAGACAGAGAGATGGACAGATAGATAGGATGACAAGGACAAGAGCAAGCAAGAGAGGCAAGGAAGACTAGCTGGACTTCTGGTTATCCCTTCTGCTCACTATCTCAATGGCTGGACAATTGTACCAGGTCCTCATTCTTGTTCTTCAGTGGGACAAATCATGGTTCATGTGTTATAGACTTAATGTTGAGGCATCAGGCTCTCTCCCTTGGAATAAACATTAATGAGTGTGTTGATCTCAAACTATTTTTGCTATGCATGTTTTGATTATTGGCAACACACATAATCTGTCTCTTTTACAATAATTTTTCCCCAATGACACTTACAACTGATCATAGAAATAATTTAAATTGTGGCATAATATTTCATTGTGTGACTTTAACACATCTCATGATATTGAGCTTACAATTCTGAATTTTCCTGTAGTCCCTTTTCCTAAATGCAATTTTAATTAATTCTGGTAGGCAATTTGTTTAAGATCCACCCTCTGGGGTCAGTTATGGTGGCACACACCTTCATTCCCAGCACTCAGGAGACAGCGGTAAGTTGGAGGCCAGCCTGGTCATTCCCAGAGCTATAGAGCTATACAGTGAGAGCTATACAAGATTGAAAATGCGAGGCTATGGGAATAAATACCAAACTGCAGAGAGAGTTCTACAACAAATCCGATATTTGCATTTAAAAAAATAAAAAAGGAACTCACATTCTTCAGGCCCTCCAGTGCAGGCTGACCTGGAACTCCCTATGGAGCCAAGCATGACTTTGAACTTCCTGAGTGAAGGACTTGTGTAGTAATCCTCCTTAGGCAGTGCTGGGTTAGAACCCAGGGCTTTGTGAGCACCAGGCAAGCATTTTACTCACTGAGCCAAGGCCCAGTCCCCTACACACTTCTAAGGACTGCTGGCTTCAATTTGATATTGTTTTCCCATTGCAATGCAGCCCAAGGCCTTACGTAATAAACACTGGCTGCCTTGCATATTTGTTATGAGTGCTTTTTATTTCATTCTGGGATCCATTTTGCCCTGTGCTGTGGGATGAGAATCGGTGCTGGTATTTGAGACATTCTACCAGTACTGCTGACCACAGGAGCTTTCGCCTGTTCTGATCTGTAACACTGTCCTTGCCATGTGCATGGGACAAGTCCACAGTTAGATATTCCTACCCTGCTAATGCTTTTCAACTGACCCGGTTCCTACTCTTATTCCCTACCTCCGATCTGATCGACTCCATGATTGTGTCCACACATATGTATGAATTTTAAACCTTGCTGTACCAAATACCCATTTTATTTATTATTGTTTCTAACTCTCCTGTTGTGACCGTCTTGAATTTCATCGAATCTAAGTGACTGGAGAGCATGGTGATGTTTCCGTTGTCCTGCCTTCTGTCCTTCAATGCCACTTCCTGGTTCTCTCTTCCTCCCTGTTAAGTCCGCACATCTCCTGGGAATCCTGGTGGCCGCAATGTCACCATTTCATGTTTGTGCTTTGCCTTGCTTGGGTTTTCTATATTTAATTTACAGCCCAGCACTTACATAAGATTTCTTGGCAACCTGTCCCTATAGTCTCTCAAATACATGATTACAGGCATTTTGTCTCTAATTTTAATGCTTCTACATCAGCAAGAGATAGGACATAATTCTGTCCAAGATGTAGTTTATAGTATATGTGTGTGCATGTGTAACAATGCTGTAGTAAGACAAGGTCTCATTATGTAGCCCAGGATGGCCTTAAATTCACAGTAATCCACCTGCCTCCAGTGGCAAACAGGAGAATTACAGTGAGTGAGAGAGTCACCGTACCAGGTTATAGAATTAATTTAATTTCTTTTCAAGATTTTTCTTTTCTAAATTTTTTAATGATAGGAATGTGTCTGTGGGGGAGGTGGGTACATGTAGGTGCAGTGCCCTCGCCAACCGGAAGAGGGCGCCTTGCCCCTGAAGCTGGAGTTACTGGCAGTTATTAGCCACTTGATGTGAGTGCTGGGACCCTAATTCCGTTTTTTTTTTCAAGAGCAGTATGTGTTCTTAACTACTGAGCCATTTCTCCAGCCCTATAAAAGATATTTGAAATCAACTTTGCTAAGTACAACTACTAGAAGATAAAGATCCTAACACAGATATAAAGTGTTAGGCAGAACCATATTTCTATCTCGCTGGAAGCTTCCCTGTGTCTCTCATTCATCATTCTGTTGCCTATCTAGGCTTGAAATTTACTATAGAGTCTCCCGTGTTTCTCCTTGCTTCGAAGGCTGTATAGCCCGGGGCGCTCAACATATAGCTTTGGCCATCAGCTTCCCATCACCGTGACAAGGACATGAGACAAACCAGTTTAAGAGGATGGAAGGTTGGTTTGGGGCTTGTGGTTCCAGGATTTGCCCTTTTGCTTTGGGCCTGTGCTGGAGTAAGTCTGTTTCCCTCATGGCATTTGAGAAGCGAAGAGAAAGAAAGGGAGGGAGGGGCCAGGGTCCTGATGACATGTCTGCACCTGGGCTCCCCTTGGTCCCTCCTGCCATCGCTCCTGCTTAAAGTGCCTCTTAAAGCTTGTTTCAGCTCTACAGTCCAACCAAGTTCTATGACTTGCCGGGCAGAAACCCTCACCCTGTCTCATCAGTTTTCCTCAGCCAAATGTCTGGACCGTTTGATGCTACTTCTCCCTCTCTGTAATGTGTCCTATCTCAGTGTGTCACACAGCTGTGCATGGAACCCTCTGTCACCCGTACTACAAAGCTGAATGGCTCCAGCTCTGTTCCTGTGATCACACTCCTTGGCCCTCCTTCCCGGTGGCTGCTGCCGTGTTTCTCCAACATGGTACAGGCTCCACTTAAAGCCATGTGCTCTTCCCTAAGTCATCCCCAGTGGTCTCTGTCCCCCCTCGTCTCCTGCTTAGTGTTAAGATCACCCAAGTGTCACAGGAGAAGCAGAGGAGCCTACTCTGTCACCTCAGTCCACTGGCTGCCACTAACAGGAGCAGCTGTCATGGACCCGCCATGGTCTCCTTCCCTGGGAGGAGACCTTCAAGTGAGGAAAAGGGTAGAGTTGAGGACCCTGCTAAAGAGTTATTGGAGGGAAACACTGTCTGTAGACATGATCCCCAAAGAATTCTGAACCACGTAAACCACTTTGAAAGTAAAGAACTTTGTTCTGAACCAGTGCTATAGTCAGTTACATGAATCAAGAACTAGACACTTCCTCCAAAGAAGACAGGTGTGTCGAGAACAGATGCTCAGAGCATGAAAGTCCCATCTCTGCCTCGTGGTGCAGCTGACAAATCTGCAAATCATGCCTCACATTAATGCATAGAAAATGGAACATGGGAAAGGTCCTGTTGAGGATGTGAATCAGAGAAACGGCTTCGGAAATGGCATAAGAGGACCTAAGGTCATTGTCAAAATTCTGTGGTTCCTGGAAGAACAGGTCACGGTGGCTGATGCAGAATTTGGCGGATCCTCGAGCTGTTAACAAGAAAGATAAGCACTGAAGGCTGCGCTGGCCTTGTCACGAAGTCACAGCTTTCATTCACTGCAAATATGAACCACTTAAGATCTCACTTCCTTCTTTAATGAGTCATGTGGAAAACAGGGGCCATAGCCAGAAAGGATCTGGCTGATGAAAATATAGCAGGAATCAACACCCATCAGCTTCGAACCAAAAGTCTTATCTTGTTCTGTTTTGGGGGGGAATTTTCTTTGTTGTATCAGGGATTGAACCAAAGGGTTTCATGCCAACGTTCTCCCACTGAGCCACATCCCTAGTTTTTCTTTTCTTTCTTTTTCTTTCTTTCTTTCGTGTGCACGCACTCGTGTGTGTGTGTGTGTGTGTGTGTGTGTGTGTGTGTGTGTGTGTGTGTATGAAAGAGAGAAGGGGAGAAAGAGACAAAATAGAGACAGAAAGACAGAGAGGGAGTCTTACTGAGTTGGCCAGTCTCGCCTTGGACCTTGGGTTCATCACACAGCCCAGAGAGCCCTTGATCTTGCGACCCTCCTGCCTTTGCCTCTCAACATAGATGGGATTAAGGGTGCGTGCCATCACACCTGGAAAGCATTTGTTTTTTTAGAACAGAATATTCAGGCTGCTATCATTTTGTTCTTTTCTCAAATATTTATCGGGAGTTAACCTCATTCCTTAGCCCTAGTATGAGAAATGAGCATTAAAGTGAGGCAGCATGCTGGATTTTCTCTCTACAGCCTTAGTTCTAAGAAAGAAAAGAACTTGAATACTTCCTGAGTTGAAGTTGTAATGGAATTGTACAGGTGAAACCCAGAGTACTTGGGGCTGGGGAGATGGCGCAGAGGTTCAGAGTGCCAGCTGCTCTGTCAGGGGACTAGAGTTCAGTTGCCAGCACCCATGCCAGGGGGCTCACTACCACCTCCACCTCCAGCTCCAGCATCTGATGCCTTTTATCTTGCCTCTATACACAGAGTGATAGATAGGAGGCCAGCAAGCTGTTTAGAGATGGTAAGTGCCTTTTCTTTAAGAGAGTGGCCCCTGCAAAGTCAGCCATGCAGCAGCGGAAGGCCATACATTTGAGAGTGGACAGACAGTGCAAATAGGACTTGGTGAGGTTTTAAAAGACCCGATACAAGGTTGGGAAGGTAGGAAATGGAGGTGGATCTTGGAAGAGTAGGGTAAATATGATCAAAACGTAATATAAGGTATTCTTGAAGAATTAACAAAAAAGGGGGGGGGTGTCAATGTCAAAGCGCCTCACAGGATTTTAATCACAAAGTCAGTGTCAGGGAGGAGGAGTCCATATAAGGAAGGGACAGAATGAAGAAAAGCCAACGGTCATTCCTACATGCCTGCCCTCAGGAGAGACACACACAGCACATTGGCTGCAGCTAGGCACATCCCCTTCTAGAAGTCATGATCTCATTATCTAGCTGTGTGTCTGTGTGCACAAAGTAACAGCTAACAAGTGTTTGCTAAATTTTACAATATTAACTAATAAAGAAATATATGCCCAGACATGTTGAGAAAGGGGCTGGAGAAATGGTTCCCTGGTTAAGAGCACCGGCTGCTCTTCCAGAAGACCTGAGTTCGGTTCCCAGCACCCACATTAGACAGCTCACAACCATCTGTACCTCCAGCTCCAGGAGATCTGACACCTCTTCTGGGCTCCTCAGCATCTCCACACAAGTAGCACACATTAATACACTGACCCACAACTACACCCTCCCACACACAAATAAATTATTATTTTTATTATTATTATTATTATTATTATTATTATTATTATTATTATTACTATAAAAATATTTCAAAAGTGTCACAGGATGATTTCATGAGATGTGAAACTATCTAACACCAGGGTTGATAGTCCATCCATTTTGATGGAGAACCAAAAACTCTCTTGCATACACTTACCTGCAAGCAGCTAGGTGGGGTGGGCAGTTATCAAAAATCAACTCTAGAAGGCCATCAATGTAGAAATCTGAGTCAGGCCCACGGATACCAGGTCTCAGAGTGAAGTAGAATACTATGTGGGCTTGGACTTTGTAAAAACGAGTCACCCAAAACCATTTGGATAACTCTCCAAATCCTGTGGCCTCTGAACAAAAGTAGTCAGAAATGATCTCTGAAAGAGATTTGGCCGGGCAGTGGTGGCGCACGCCTTTAATCCCAGCACTTGGACTTGGGAGACAGAGGCAGGCGGATTTCTGAGTTCGAGGCCAGCCTGGTCTACAGAGTGAGTTCCAGGACAGCCAGGGCTATACAGAGAAACCCTGTCTCGAAAAAACAAAAACAAACAAACAAAAAAACATGAGAGAGAGAGAGAGAGAGAGAGAGATTGATTTGTGAAAAAGAGCCTTTAAGTAGAGTTGTCCCCGAGAATGGGCTGGAGAAAGTTCCCTTTACTGGATGCCATGAGAAGGGGATTTAGGTTAGAAGATGATCACGTGAGGCCAGTGTGTGGAAACTGCAGCTTGGGGGACAAAGAACATAAATACTGAATCGTCTGTGATAAATCTGAAGGGTGAGGGGCTGGGGTAAGAGGTGAAGTTGGAAATATTCCAGAAGTTCACTCTGCCCAGGGGAGCTCTCAAGTTTCCCACCCAAAGTCCTTGGCAGATGGCCATCCACCATAGACTTGTAGGATCTTGCTTCATTTGCTGTTTGCGAGTGATACACACTTACTAGGGGAGAACAACCCCTTCTTCAACACAAGAACTGCGACACTGTTTCATCCAGGTCCTGTTTGTCCCACCTTAGCTTCTGTTTGCTATCCAGTTAGGACTTCATGGATTTCAACTTGGCCAGGACATTTTTTAAAAGTCTACAACAGCTAAGTTCTTGTAGAACATTTCCCATAAGGCTCCTCTTCAGATCCCTCCAACCCCAGTTGTTTTTTTTCTTTGGGGAAATGCCAAGGAAAATATTTAGAGTGATTATTTTAAAGGACAAAGAGGAAGTTATACAAAGCCAAGCTTCTTTTTTTAAGAAATAGCTAACACCACGTCTGAAATTAACCTGTTAATTATAGAGATCTGGTGTGCCTCCTTGCTCCGAAATAAAAGCAGCAGCTGCAGTAAAACTTAGTCAAAGAGCATGAAGATGAACAAAACTTTATTTTTTTAATTTATTAGCTGTTTATTCTTTTGGTTGCCTTTAGAGTCAGCTATGTCCACTTTAAGTGATGAAATGCACAAGGACCCCTTTAAACACTGGCTCTACTCCGTGTGTATGCTCTTTCCCTTTAATTCAAGAGACTGACTGGGACTGTCCTGGAGATTCACCTGGGTGCTGCAATGGTAGCGTCCATGTTCCTACCCAATGGTGAGTTGATTGATGGCTCACACTCCAAGGAAACTGAGGCTCTTATGAAGGAATAGCTAGATTTTACAGTGACAATTCAGGGCAGAGGTAGAATTCAAGTTCAGACCAGTCTAAATCCAACACCTTTCCTCTTTTCTTTCCTTTCTATTTTTCTTCCTTTCTTTCCTTCCTTCTTTCTTTCTTTCTTTCTCTCTCTCTCTCTCTTTCTTTGTTTACATCCCAAATGCTGACCTCCCTCCTGGTTCCCCCCTCACAGTCTCTCCCCTATCCTCCTCCCCTTCTCCTCTGAGAGGGTGCCTTTCCTGGTCCCCATGTCCCCTTACACTGGTGCTGGCGCATCAAGTCTCTGCAGGCTTAGTTGCATCCTTTCTCACTGAGGCCAGACAAGCAGCCCTCTTGAGCAACGGACAGCTTTAGGGACAGTCCCTTCTCAAGTAGTTTGGGCACCTCCAACTTGGGCTCTGTGCTGCACATATGCTGGGGCCTTGCTCCAGCCCACCTATGCTTTTTGCTCTTTGGTTGGTGACTCAGTCTCTGAGAGTTCCCAGGGGACCAGGTTAGTTGGTGACTCAGTCTCTGAGAGTTCCCAGGGGACCAGGTTAGTTGGTGACTCAGTCTCTGAGAGTTCCCAGGGGACCAGGTTAGTTGGTGGCTGAGTCTCTGAGAGTTCCCAGGGGACCAGGTTAGTTGACTCCGTTGGTCTTCCTGCGGAGTTCCTACCCCCTTCAGGGCCTCCAGTTCCTCCCCCAACTCTTCCATCAGAGTCCGATGTTTGACTGTGGGTATCTACATTAGTTTCAGTCAGTTTCTGGCTGGAGCCTCTCAGAGGAGAATTATGCTAGACTCCTGCCTACAAGCATAACAGAGTATCATTAATAATGTCAGGGATTGGTGCTAGCCTATGGGATGCATCCCAAGTTGGGCCAGCTGTAGGTTGGCTATTTCTTCAGTCTCTCCTCCATCTTTGCCATGGAACTGGCTTGACTATCATCATAAGAAATAATGAAGAATGTGGGCTCCAACACAGAAGAAAGAACTGAATTGCCTGTGGGCAGAGCACTTTCCTTCCTGGGGCACAGAGAACACAGATGGTGAGACACACACAAAGAACCTTTTCTTGTAGAGTAAATGGCATACTGGGAGGAGAGAAGAGAGACTATTAGGTTTGACAGATTGGGCTTGCACAGGAGGAAGCTCTAGAGTAAAACCGTCCAATGCTAAACCCTTTGTCCCCCACCCTTCAGTACTGGTCTGCTTCGTCTCAGGCTCATAAAACACACAGAGAAGACCTTGACTTCTGCTGAGGCATGTCCTAGGGGGTCTAACTACAGGACATCCTGCTACCTCATTCCCCTCATGGGATGGGAAGCTGTGTGGAAGGGAGATCCTAGCAGCTCAGCTCAGCATCTGCAGGAGACACACAGTGTCACCAGGCTGGGATTATTCATGAAGAGAAAGCAGAATGTTAGTCATCTTCTGACTTTGCATAGGCCCCTACACTTGCAGAGCCCAGCGATCTGGTTAAAAAACAAGGTTACAAAAGAACTGTCTTAGAGGAAATAAAATCTGTAATCATTTTCGCCCATTTGTGTTGCTTATAACAGATTACCACAGGATAGGTAGTTGATACAGGAATGAAGTTTGTTTCTCACAGTTTTGAGGCAGGAGAGTCCAAGGTCAAGGGTATGTACCTTGCAAGCTTTGGTGAAGGCCTCCCAGCTGCTTTTCAGTGTGGTGGCAAGCGCCATGTGGTGAGAGGGACCAAGCATTCCAGCCTGGGTTTGTCTCTCCTTTGCTTGTAAAGCCATGCTCATCTTTTATTGGGCCCCACCATTACGGCCTCATGTAGCCTTTATTCCCTCCCTAGAGTCTCTCCTCAGCTTAAGTTACTACTCTCTTAATACCTCATATTGAGATGTGCATTTCAATATGAATTTTGATAGGGACAGTCAAACTTTAACTATCAAACCACTTATTTCTCAATAAAATATAAACCCACGAAGTGCTTCTCAAATAAATACCTAGCAGGTGTCACACATAACATTCTGTGGTGGCTGGAATGAGAAATGTCTCCTGTAGCGGTAATGGGCGAAGTCATTTGGACTCCCGGTGGGTCACACATGGGCACCCACCCAGGAGCTATCTGTATTCTCGAACAGAACACACACACACACACACACACACACACACACACACACTCGCCAGTTAATTTTTAAATGCCTTGGCTAGCTCAAAGGCTGGGCAGTTCTAATCCTCCCTGCGGCCAGCACACATTTCCCTCCTGTAACGATGGCTTAACAGCCTCTATATTTTATCTTTGTTGCCCTGGCTCCTTCTGGGCGGCTCCTTAGTCTTTGCTGCCCAGGACACTTCTGGGCAGCCCTTTTCAGGGCCGCATTCCTTCTCACCTACATTTTTGATGATTTTCACTCTGCAGCTCTAAATCTGATCCATCTCTCCGAATCATGATGATCCTCCTCTTCCTTCTCCCAGTCCCTAGCCTTAGCAATCTAAAAGTCCCTCCCCTCTCTGTCTTTGCCCAGCCATTGGCCATTGGCTCTTTATCGATCAATCAAAAACCATCTGGGAACAAGGACCTTCAGCATTTGGACACACAGATTCCCTATTACTTCAAGGCATTAGAACCAATCCCCAACAGTCTCCCAAGAACTCATGTATTTGAACACTTTGTCCCTAGTTAATGGCACTAGATCATGAAACTTGCAAGGTATGATGAATCTTGCTGAGAAAGAATATCTTCTCTGCTTCCTGTGTGCAGATAAAGATGAGATCCCTCAGCTTCCTGATCTGGCTACCATTCCTTCCCCACCATTAACAACACCAAGCCATCTAGGGCATTAAGGCAAAGTAAACTCGTCCTGAAATGGCTTTTGCTCATGGTATTTTCCCAGCAATAGAAAGGTGACTGGTGAGTACCACAGAATAACCTGCAGTGTTCCTGTCACCTGATCTTGACAATCAAGATAAGATGTTCTAATGTCCTAGTGTTCAAAATAGCAGCTATGGTCCCATGGACACATGACCACTAAGGCTGCCTAGCAGCCCAAGACTAAAAACTCTGATTTCCATCAAGTCAGGCATTCTGATATATGTTACAGAACACTGGAATTGGAACCTAAGGCCATGCCACAGTTGAAAAGTGCTCTGCCCCGAGTTATGCCCCTAGCCCTTTCCTTGTTTTATCTAGCTAGCTAGCTAGTTAGTTAGGTGTCATTAAAGTGCTCAGATTGGCCTTGTACTTACTCTGATGCTCAGACAGACCTTGAATTTTCAACCCTCATGCCTCAGCCTCCCAGGTATCTGGGATTCAGATAACAAAAGTAGAACTCCATTGTTCATGTTACCAATGCAGATGTTGTCAACATTAATGCACAGTCCCTACCCCTCTGTCTCCACTACTGCTATTTCCAAGAGAACCCAGAGAGCTGGGGAGATTAGACAGCAGCAGCTTTTAGAGATGCTTGCTACTTACCACGTATGTGTTCATGTTACTGCGCACACACACATATATGTGCAAACGCACATTCCTGTGTATGTGGAAACCAGGCCAGAGATCAACCTTGAATGTTGTTCTTCAGGACCCCTTAGCTTTGTTTATTTGTTTATTTGGGGGTATAATTTTGCTTTTCTTTTGGTTTTCTCAGGGTCTTTCTCTGAACCTGAAGCTTACCAGTTAGACCAGAGGTATCCTCCTGTTTCCAGGCCTTTGCCCAAGGATTGCAAGTATGTGCCACATGCCTAGCTTTTCATGTAGATTGTGGGGGTCAAACTCAGATCTTCATGCTTCTGTGCTAAGTGCTTTGCTGACTGAGCTGTCTCTTCAGACTCTTGCTTGCTTCTTCTGCACTGCCAAGTTAGGAAGAATCAGCATCCAATAGTAATATCATCGCTCTTGAAGTGATCTATTTGATTTTGTTGTGACCAACACTAAGAACAACACTAAGAACAATAGCCAGTCCAGCCACTAGCATTTAAGAAAGTCAGAGTCGGTGCTGGAGTGCTGGTTCTCAGTTAAGAACACTTGCTGCTCTTCCAGAGAACTTTCACTCTGTTCCCAGCACCCACAGTGAGTGACTCACAACCATCTGTAAGTCTAGCAACAGGAAATCAGATATGTCTCTTGGCCTCCATGAGCCCTGAATGCATGTGGCATCCTTACACAGGGACATGTAAACAAAACACTTCTCCTACTGATTCCTCTTCATCTTACTAAAATAGAATGTATCTGTCAGTCGTGGAGCACGAAGTCACTTCTGCTGAGAGGCTTGGAGGGCCCTTCCTGTTTATCCTTCTTGAGGACATCAACTTTTCTCCACTTTAGTTCCTGGAACCCTTTTGTCTCTCCATGCTCCCCACACCCTCCCTCCAGCTTTCCTTCGTCACGAGTTGGACACTATTTAATGTTCACTCTGAACTGCCAGGATCCAAACCAAGACGAGGAGGACAAATATCTTACACTTTTAACGTGAAAGCTCTTATCTGTGAGGAAAAAAAGAGACCGAAGATGCCAAATGGAAGAATTATCAAGTAGAAAAACTAATCTCTGTAAGAGGACCCCCATGGTTCTCCAAACTTGTCTACGAACTTCTAATTTTTTGTGATAATGACATTTAACAATCTTTGGTAACAGTGAGTGACTAAATATAGAAGAAAATCAAAACAAAAGAAAACAAAACACAGGAACTGTAGGAATGGCAACTGCCACTTAAACGCCAGGCTGAGCAGAGAAGAGGATCTCATGAAATTCAGGATTTTCACTTAGAAAATACAAGTATTTTCTCACTTCCTGTCATTACAGAGTTGAGTGTCACCCAAACACTTGGCTAACCAAACAGCAGTCTAAGGAAACAGACCAACGTGAGCAGATGTTTTTGCCATTGCTTTGGTTTGCTGTGTTTTTAAGCTGTCATAGAATTAGAACACTGGCCAATTGGGTTTGATAGGTGTCTTAGGGTTTCACTGCTGTGAAGAGACGCCATGACCAAGGCAACTCTTACAAAGGACAACATTTCATTGGGGCTGGTTGGCAGGTTCAGAGGTTCAGTCCATAATATTCACTGTAGGAAGGATGGCAGTGTCTAGGCAGGCACACATGACACTGGAGGAGCTGAGAGTTCTACATCTTGTTCTGAAGGCAAACAGGAGAAAACTGGCTCCCATGTGACTAGAAGGAGCGTCTCATTGCCCACTCCCTCAGTAACACACTTCTTCCAAAAAGGCCATCCCCACTCCAACAAGGCTAAACCTCCTAATAGTGCCACTCTCTGGGCTAAGCATATTCAGACCACCACAACAGGTATACTGGCTGGTTTTGTGTGTCAACTAAACACAAGTTAGAGTCATCAGAGAGAACGGAGCCTCACTTGAGGAAATGCCTCCATGAGATCCAGCTGTAAGGCATTTTCTCAATTAATGATCAATAGGGGAGGGCCAAACCCTTTATGGGTGGTGCCATCCCTGAGTTGCTTGTCCTGAGTTCTATAAGAAAGCCAGCTGAGCAAACCATGTGAAGCAAGCCAGTAAGTAGCAGCCCTCCATGGCCTCTGCATCAGCTCTTGCCTCCAGGTTTCAGCACTGCTTGAGCTCCTGTCCCGACTTCTTCCAGTGATGGACAATGAAGTAGAAGTGTCAGCCAAATAAGCTCCTTCCTCCCCAACTTGGTTTTTGGTCCTGGTGTTTTGTTGCAGCAATAGAAACCCTAACAAAGACAACAGGAGACCAGGAAGATCTACAGAGGAGTAGGTAAGGTTCAAGAAAATAAGTTAGGTCCAAATCATGAACTTGAAGCAGCAGACTAAGGAATTTACTATCTCATTAGAAATTTGATCAGAAAAAAAATGAAGACTGAAAAAATTGAAGACACATAAAATTGGGGTGAGGGAGGTCATCTAAGCTGTGTTTGAGGTAGATGATGCTGACAGCAACCTGAAGACAGGTTGATGGAGAAGAAACTGGCTTATGTGTGGATGCCTACTAGCCACAAGACCTGTGCTTGGTTTGCAGGGAGCAGAAGGGCAAGAGCTGATCGACAGAGGGAGGAGACACCTGACTATGAGCCCAATATCACTGATGCTAACTGGTGTGAAATAGCAAGGAAAAAGGAAAGAAAGCATGTTGGGACTTAAGTCATCCTTCTGCAGCACGGTTCTAACTAGAGAGAGGTTCTGAAGCCCATGAGAATGTTAACAATAACATCCTAATGACTGAATGAGAAAGTGAAGGTTTTTAGTCATGGATGCCCATAGCTAAGCACCAAAATACACATGTCCATGAGAACAGGTCCATTTGGCTTATACTTCTCATAGGTTGAGATTAACACAAAACAAAAGAAAAAATCATGTATTGTGAAATAATCTCCAAGCGAAAGGCAAACATTGATACTGACTCCCATCTGGTCATACTCTGGGTGCCAAGTGGAATCAAACTTGTAGTCCTCCTGAGGGCATGTTGTAGCTGAGAATGGCTTATCCAGGGCTTCACCCAACTCCTATGAACTCATTTTTTGCAAATTTTCTGAAGGTAAATTTGAGATTCTTTCTTGCCCGTCCAGTAGCCAGCACCCTTTTTAAGTGAACAGCTCTTAAAAGATGTGTGTGTGTGTGTGTGTGCGCACACACACACACACACACACACCCAGAGAGAGAGAGAGAGAGAGAGATGATGATGATGATAGATAGATAGATAGATAGATAGTCAGACAGACAGACAGCATATCTATAAAGAACAAGAGTTTGGTATCAATAGCAACAGCAGAGTCCACAAGTATAATTTTAATTTTTTTAAACCTTATTTTTAATGATGGTTCTTAAATGCTTTAACCTCCTCTGTAGCTGACCACCCACCAGAAGAATATGGGGGAAGTAGATCTGTTTGGAAAGGGTCTTTGGAGCAACTCCAGTCTGTGTTGTCTGGAAACTGGCAGTTTAGATCAGAGATCAGCAGAGGCAGCTCGATCCACTTGCAAACATTTCGTGGATACAGTAGCAGTCCAGTTCAGCAGAGACAGGATAGCAAATAGTAATTAGCAGCAGTGGCACTACCTAGCAGAGAAAGCCAGGCCCAGCCTCAGCTTAAGTCATCAGGAGGGACCAGGAAGGATGTCAGAAGTTCTCAGCTGCGCCTCTCTAAAACAAAGAAGACTCAAGACCAACAAGCATTGCACAGCTAGCTCTATAAACAAGCCTAGCTCAGACTGTATCACTTTCTGCTGTGTTCTATTTACACTTCCTGCAAACATCACGTTACCTCCATGCACAGGCATCTGTCTCAGCTGACATCACTCTGCCAATAAGCCCGAGTCTGCAGAAGCAGCAAGAAACTGCAACACACCACCAGAAGAAGTTCTTTGGTGCATTTTTCTCCAAAGAGTCAGACACATGCATCTCAACTACACAATGTAAGGCGGACCAATACATGCATGTCGTTAGCAAAGAATCCTTCGTCATGAGTCCTTCCAAGTGTTCGCCTGAGCAGAACATCCTTTCTCCTGTGTCTGCTTCAGCTAAAAGTTCCTTCACCCGTCTGCCCTAGTCTTTTACCTGTGTCCACTTCAGCTAAATGTTCTTTCACATATTTGCTCCAGCAAAACACCACCCAATAGACTTTCCAAAGGATACTTAAGTTCCACTTGACACAAGACAGTGGTATAATGTTTACAGAGTGGAAAATAATTGCCCCTACAAGAAAGTACCACTTCCAGGAAGAAAACTATGTTTAAGATATTGTCCTACGGTGGCTACAGTATTCTCACTAAGGAAAGAAATTGGCTTAAGAAAAACAGTTTTTGAGATTCAAGAAACAATGTGAACAGAACCAGCAAAAATGGGTGAGTTGAGCCGGAGAGATGGTCAGTGGTTAAGAGTACTTGCTGCCCTTCTAGAGGTCTCAAGTTTGATTCCCAGCACCCACATCTTGGCTCACAACCATCTGTAATTCCATCTTTTCCGGGAACAAAAGGTAAGCCAGTAAAAAACAAATAACGACTCTGAGAGGATCATGTAGTATTAGATTAATTTAAATAAATCCCAGCAGCTCGTTCCTGCTTTCTGCAGTACTTACCCATGTTGCATCCTGGAACCTCACTGCAGCCTTGGTTTTGAACATAAAATGTGTACTGTCACATCAGATAGTACCAATAGACTTGACATGTTTGGGCTCAGATCCAAGACTATTTGGTGTTATAAACTGCAGTGTTTTCAATGTACACACAATGTTTCCTGTTCTGATAGGAATAGATTAATGTTTAATTAATAGACTAATTACAGAAAAAGATACTTAATTACTCTTCCTATGTCATTTCTTATGTAAGTTTTAAGACGATGTTTATTTAAATTGCACTCTGTTTTAATATTTGGTTGGAAAATTTTCTCTGAGTTGCTGGTTTGAATTTCATAAAAAAATTGTTAAATGAATTTTGGCTTGGGAATATGACAGACTATTCTACAATTTCTGAAATGGCCTAAAACATATTTTGGCCACTTTATAGTACACACTTATACAGAGAAGTGTTCTCAGCATTGGCAGTTAGAAAATCAAGATATCAATCAACTCTTAAAAATAGTGAAGATGTCCTGTGTTCTGTGGTATCAGATGTTCAGCCCAAGATTTAGTATTTTATGTGACAATAAATAAGTGCATCCATGCCATTAGTAAATTCACTTTCATCTCCAATAAATGGTAGATTGATGTGTATACCACATTATCTATAAGGAAATAATATGAATATTTCATCTGTCCCCAGTGGCTTCCTATTATCTTTTGAGCCAGAGTTTGCCACATCCCACACCCTGACTTCTTATGGTTCCCTGGTTTCTTTCTCTCCCTGGAGCCTCCTCTTTTTGGGACCTTGGCACTTGCTGTCTCTTTGCCTGGAAAATACAACCATTACATTCCAGTCTGCTTTGTGTTTGTACAAAAAGTGTCTGTTGAGGATCAGTTTCATTCTTTGCCCTTTCTTAAGCACTGAGAGACAGTGATGAATCAGAATAGACCAGGAAAAATAAAACTGCTCTAATGAGCTTTGTGTTCTTGTGGCTGCTTTCGCTCAGTGAGGCCCTCTCTGCACTCATGGAGTATTCCTGTCCCTTCTGCTTTATCTCCTACTATTCTGTTTCTTCCACTGTTGTGTATTCTGTGTCTGTCTCGTCTGTCTTCTCCTTCTGTCACTCCAAAGGCAGAGCTGTCTCAGTTCAGGGGCTATCTGACAAAAGAGTAAGAGGAGTGAATGAGATTTGTGAAAGGCGCCCCAGAGGAGGAAGACTGTAATTACACTTTAGATACAATGTAAGCTGTTCCCTGCAGCAATGTGTGTGTGTGTGTGTGTGTGTGTATACACACATGTGTGTCACAGTACCCATGAAGACAAGAAGAAGGTGTCATATCCCCGGAACAGGAGTTATAAGAGGTTGTGAGCTTCCTGATTTGGGAGCTGGGAACTGAACCCTAACCTCTGTAAGAGCACCAAGCTTCGTTATCCACTAAACCATCTCTACCCACAGCCGTTAACACTAACACACTACCTACGTTCTTCCTTTTGGATTCAACCCTCCTCACCAAACCTTGTCACCTACTCTGTGAAAACACACTGCCTAGCTTTAAGTCGCCTTCTATGTTGATTTTATGAAGTTTGTCGCATTGAGGCTCGGCCACTGACGGCATCCTCTGATCTGGACCCTACGCTTGGATGGAATTCATGGTCAGAGACAAGGTTATGATCACTGTTGGATGCTTTCATAGGAGTGAGAGAGAATTCCGTTTTCCATCAGGTTCAGTGAAATATCAGTCTTCTCCTCTGGTGTGGGAATCCTTGGAGGTGATGTGGTATGTTCTTCCTGATGCTGTCTGTGGTCACATCACTGTTTGCTCACTCTGCCCTCTTCTGACTACTTAGCAGCTCACTGCGGAAAGCCTTAAGAGTGATGTACTCAAATTTCCTACACTCTGCTTAAAAACGTGGGCTCCACTGTAGATCCTGATTTTTTTTTTTTCTTGAAAAAGCTTCGGCTCTCCAAAAGCATCCTCAGCTTTCCCTATCTAACCTCTCAGGGAGGCTGCCTCACTAGCAGACAGGAGTCTCTCCCTGGCTGTGACGCACCCCACCTTCTGCCCATTCTTTCTGCCATTTTGTAACATTCAGTTCAACCTTTGTTGCAACCCTGAAGCTCACCTGTTCCTAGCTCTTTCCTCTACAAAATGCTCCCTCTAGTGCTGACTTAAGAGACATTCACACTTGTTTAGTTTTGGCCGGTTACGCTGATAGAAAAGTTTATAAGAATCACAACATTTACATACTGAAAGTGCATTAGTTACTTATCCCGTTGCTGTGATCAAAATCATGGCAAGAAGCAACTTAGGAGAGAAAGGGTCTGTTTGGGCTCCTGGTTTGAGGGTCCTGTCTGTGCCAGCCAAGCCTTCCCACCTCCTCACAGGAAACAGAAGAAAGGGGGCGCTTGTACCAGTTCTCAGTTCCTGTGCTCCTTTTTGCCTCCTTAGTCAGCTCAAGAGTCCAGACCATAAGACAATGCAGCATATTCAGGTTGTGTCTTCTCTCCTCAGTTCACCAACTCAGTGATACCCTCACAGACTCAGTCATGTGTGTGCCTCCCTGGGAACCTAGGCATTTCTTAACCCAGTCAAGTTCTCAATCAGAATTAACCATTACAAAAGAGTTTCACACGAACAGACATCTCCCAGTGAAAACCTGACCCCATATTTTGACCGTTTCATACACATATGATGAATATTAGATATTTTCAGCCCAAATATCCCCTCACAGCCTACTCCCTCACCCAGTACCACCCTTCTTAGACAGTCTCCTGCTACTGCCTAGAGCTCTTGCTCAAACAGATGTGTCCTTCCTGGAGCAAGGACAGGTTGCCAGCGCCCACACTACTGAGGAAAATGACACCCTTCCCTGCACTCATGACAAAATAGAGTGTGAAAGGAAATTTTAAAAATTCCAAAATTATCAGACCGACAAGATGTCTTTTATGGTTCTGCCCAAAGGTCTGTAAACATTTGTGTCACAAATACCATTATTAAAATCAAAATAACATTATTAAAATCCAAATCAGGAAGCTCACAATAACATTATTTTGCTAGCTATCAAATGAAATCATTCTATTTCTTTTCAACATTTTTCAAAGCACTAGACTCACAATTCAGAGACATAGAAAGAACCAAGTTGGCAACCCCTAATTTAGCAGTGCCTGACGTGTGTTGTGTCCTTGGGCTTTCTGGTTTTTCTCTCTGTTAGGGGTGGTACTTCCGAGTTTCTGGCATGATTCCTGGCACTGGTGAGGGCTGTTTGCCAAGTGAGGTCTCCTAGGTGACAGATCGCCTGAATTACTTCCTCAGTGATCTGCTGTTAACTCCAGACTTGTCTTCACTGTTCACCTTTCCTATGTCTCCATCCCCAAGTCCATGCAGCCCCATCCCAGAGTAGACTCCACTTGATTCTGATTCCCTGGTCGCTGGGAGGATCTTCTCTATAACCTTCACTTCAGATCTGGAGCAGGACTCTTCACTACAGTAATAGGAATAGAAAGGGACCTGAATTTAGGCGTAAGAAGTCATGCACTAGTCAATGTAAGATACCTACATTCTTTAAAAGATATATCTGTAGGTGGTTTGTACTTAGTATTGGAGTTGTAAGGTGGTTGTTTTATTTGTTTGTTTGCTTGCTTGCTTGCTTGCTTGACAGGGTCTCATTTTTAGCCTTGGCAGACCTAGAACTCACCATGTAGACCATGCTAGACTGGAACTTGTAGAGATCAGCCCTGCCTCTGTCTGTTGAGTAATAGAGTTAAAGGCATGAGCCACATACCCACCAAATCTTTTGGTTTTATAAAACAATCCACAAAACATAAAGGTTGACAAGATCACTTTAGCTAGAGGAAAAATGCAGACATTCACCTGTGTTCTAGAAAACCTTGTCAAAATCCCCAGAAGTAGAGTGGTCTAGAACTTTTGTGTATGGGCACATGTTTTCAATAGATGAGGAAATAAGGGTCTAATTTGAACATCTCAATGATTTATAGGGGTTTAATATGATCATATTGGTTTCTATATGGCAATTCAAGAAACAGTTGATTTTGGATCATGGAGGGCACAGTCCATCATGATGGGAAAGGCATGGAGGCAGGAGCATGAGGCAGATGGTCCCATTGCATCCCATGTCAGGAAGCAGAGAGATGAACTGTGGTGGGTTGGATACACTTGGCCCAGGAAGTGCCACTATTAGGAGGTGTGGCCTTGTTGGAGGAAGTATGTCCCTGTGAAGGTAGGCTTTGAGACCCTCCTCCTAGCTGCCTGAGGACAGTCTGCTCCTGGCTTCCTTTGGATGAAGATGTAGAACTCTCAGCTCCTCCAGTGCCATGCCTGCCTGGATGCTGCCATGTTTCCTGTCTTGATGATATGGACTGAACCCCTGAACTTGTAAGCCAGCCCCAATTAAAATTTGTCCTCTATAAGAGTTGCCTTGGTCATGGTATCCATTCACCACAGTAAAACCCTAACTAAGACATGAATGCTTGTACTCTGTTTCCTTTCTCCTGTTAATTCAGGCCAGGACTCCAGTCTGTGGGAAGAGGCAGCCCACATTCAGGATGAGTCTCCCTGCCTCAGTTAAATCTTTCCAGAAACATTCTTGCAGACAGTTGAAGAGGTGCATTGTCATGTTGATTCTAAAATCAAACAAACTAACAGTGTGCATTGATCAGCAGGACTGTTTAAGAGTGACAACCTAAAGTGCACAATCCACTTTCTGAACCGATTCCGTTTGGGCTGTTATTTTATAAACACTCTGAAGTTGAGACATGTCCCCTCTCTTCCTTGGCATGTTTTTCCTATTTCTCAATTTCTCTTTGGATTTGTCTTACTAATAGCATTTTTCTTTGAGTCTACAAAGCTAAAAAACGGTCTGTGCAGCAAAGATGGAATCATTTACAAAGGGTGAAGAAGTTAGACAAACAGATCTCATATTTATTATGTCAACAAAGGTTTTTAAATACCTAAGAGCACATAAGCATTAGATGGCTATCATTCTTCATATACATGTATATACACAGGGGTAGAGAAAGAAAATTAAAATCAAGATTGTAGTCTGCTATGCCCATGAAGAAGTGTTTGCTGATTTTACTCTAGGCTCTCCGCATCTGTATAAATGTGAGTTTGCCTTTTGACTGTTCTCTAGCTTATGGATGCAAGCCATTGATGCTAAACTTTCCCTAATTGCCTGTGGATGACGTCGAGTGCAGGCCTAGCATGGACAGAAGCTATGACTTTCCGTGGATAACTGGTATCCTGTCTGAACACCATGACCTAAAGCAACTCGGGGAGGGGGATTCTACGTTGCTTACATGTTACAGTCTATCACAAAGGGGCAAGAATTCAAAGTGGGAACCTGGATGAGGGAACTGAAGCAGAGGTTGTGGGGAACTGTGCTCACTGGCTTGCTCTCCATTGCTTTTTTGGATGCTTTCTTAAACAATCACATCTGCTTGCTCAGGGGTGATACTACCCACAGCTGAGCCCTCCCACATCAATGATTAGTCAAGAAAATACACCCCAAGACTTGCCTACAGGACAATATGGTGGAGACACTCTCTCAGGTGAGGTACCCTCTTCCCAGATGCCCCTAGACTGTATTGGATTGAAAAAAAAAAACTAGCCCCCACAATTATTTTAGATTTTGGAGATACTGTTATCAGGGTAGCCTCTGATGGGAAGAGGATAAAATACATAAGTCCAGATTTGCATGCAATGAGTACCCGACCCTGCCTCTTGGGTTAGTGATCTACAAAGAAGAATTAAATGGGGTGATCCTATGAGTTAAATAAAATAGATGTTAAAAAATACTACAGTGAGACACAAAGAAGGATGCTGTTCCTAAATGTTTGCACTTTAGGAATGTTTATTTCGGTGTTAACGGTCCTATTAATTAGTTCCAGAGAATTTTCCATTACCACTGCACCAACTCATCTATCACAAGGTTTTAAACTGGGCACTTTGGTCTACACTCACTTGGGAGGCAGAGGCAGGAAAATCAGAAGTTCACAGTCATAGTGAGTTAGAGGTCAGCCTGGGATAATGACACTGTTTCTTTAAAAAAAAAGGGGGGGGGAGATAACATCTCAGAGGAGTAGTTATGGTATAGCATAACCCACATATCTCTACTCAGATAGTGCCCGCATCTACCTGCCCCAAGGTTCTGGGTTCCTGAATGAAATACACACACACACACACACACACACACACACACACACACCCCACACACACCCTTATATTTTAACACGCCTTAAAGAGCTCAATGGCTGAGCCACTTCCTAACCTCCACATGGCTGATGTACTTTCTAAGAATCTCATCACTTACTAGAACCTATGTTCCATCTTGCTGCCCGGGACCCAGCCCTGCAGCCCTCCTGGGCCATGATCCCCAGCTCTTCCAAGTTGGATGTCTCTCTGACCTGTGCTTCTCAGGTGTGGTAGCTACTCTTAACCCTCCCCCTAGGGGCTATCCCTTCATAATCCCTCAGTCTCTTGCCCTGGGAATCCTAAAAGTCCTGCCTCCATCACCCTGCCTGGCCATTGGCGGCCAGCAACCTTATTTACCAATCAAAACCAACTAGGGGCAGGGACCCTCAGCATCTTAGGTGCAGATTCTCAAGCAATTTGGGGGACCCAGTTAACATAATACAAGCATTAGACCAAACCCACAACAGTATGTTCCCATCTGTGACAATAAAATAGTACAATATGATGAACATGTGACCTTAGCAGTTCATCTTTTTCAGTGCACATGAGAAAGAATCTCATTTAACTTCATTTAATTCTTTGCCTGAGAATGTGCCCTGTGCTTAGAATGCTGCTGCCATTTTCCAGTGGCTTCTAGTTCTGGAGCATGCTTCCCTTTCTAGAGAAAAAAAGAGTGGTGAGTTAGCACTGGGTTCCCTGGTCTTTAAAAGACACGGAGCCGATGCTGAGCTCACAGTACATCAGAGAGTGCAGTCCAAGATGAGGGCTGTACAGTCAGTTATACAAACCACACAGACACTCTGGACTGCCCCATCCACCTGCTGAAAAGCCCACCACCCACATCTGTGGTTCGAGCCGCAGGAAGGAGACAGGAGCTGGGGCAGAGCGTCCAAAGGGTCCATTCCAGATGTTCCTTAAGGAAAACTTCCAGAGCTTACACACTTCCACTTCCATCACTGATGGAGCTGGATGGAGTCAAGCAGAAAGAGAGACCACTGAGCCAACAATCGGTGAACTCTGTAGGGCTCTGACTTTTTGAATGGATCAGTCCCTCCATAAATTCGTGGTTTGGTGGGCTGCAGGTAGGCAGCAGAAACTTTTGGTAAAAGTAGGTTAATGGGGCAAGGTCTAGAAGAAGGGGATAATGACACATGCCAAAATGTACCTTGAAATCCCAGGTGACTCATGGGAAAGCTCAGTGGAATGGACACAGCAATGGTCACCTCTCTTTCCGATAGAGCATGAGTGGTGAGTTCCCCTCCCGTGAGCCCTAGGACAATATGCAAAGACTGTCACTCCTGACTCTGGGACAGCATGGGTTTAGAGCTGGCATCTAACTCCTTCCAAGAGACAAAGGGTTTTATTAAAATGAAACATTCAGGGTTTAAAAGTATAACATGGAGCCTGTTTTCTTCATTCCCCTTTCCTATATTTTTCTTTTATTTTTCTTGGCTTCTCCATCCATTCATTCTTCCATATGAACTTTACAATCACTATTTTGGAGTTAGGATTTTAAAATGGCGCTTTTTAACTTCTTAAGATGAGTTGGCCACAAACCCTAGCTCAGGATGCACCTTGGCTGTTTGTCCATAGCTGTTAAGTCATGATTTTAAATAACAAAATGAGCAGTTACAAACCTATCAAAGTGGGATCCTTCACCCATTTCGTCTCCAAGCTTCTCTCGTGCCTGTTGTGTCAGGGAGTGTTCATGATTCACAAAACACCACCAAGGAGCCGTTTCTGATGTAGTAGCATTAGGGTCTCTTCATTACAAGCTCAGGCTTGGGCTCTCCTCCAACCCATCCCTGACACTGCAGGACAGGAAGGGAAGGCAGAGCAGCCCCAAATCCTCATCAGGACATGGTTTTATAGGAAGTTAGTGTGTGTGGGGTCTATCCTGAAAAGCATCTAACTGAACGTCTGTTGTAATCTGACAGCAAGACTACATGCGATCACAGTCTGAAAGTACATCTGAAACAGTCAGACTAATCTCTTATTAACTGTTGCCAAGAAGTAGCTAGGGAGTAACTCTGGCCAGGGACAGCCGTGGGGTCCTTCCTGGCACTTGGGTGCAGTTTGGGTTGTGCGCAGGTCAAGTTCTCAGGCTTTTCTTTTTCTTTTAAGATGGAGGCCAGTTCCAAGATGGAATCGGTTTGGCCTCTCAACCCATAACCCCATTCTATTTCAAACACCTCTGGAAGACAATCTTCAACATACGAGTATTTCACGTATTTGAGCCTCATGTTTATATGCCCAAGAACAGATACTAAATCATTCTGTGTCTCATGCAATTTTAAATTGTTCACTTTCCACATGTATAGCTATTGTTTCTTTCACTCTTAAAATATTGATTTTTTTTCAAAATCATAAAATGCTTCAGTGCCGAGGCCCTTGGGCCTGAAGATATTAGATCCCCCAGTATAGGAGAATGCCAAGGAGGGAAGACGAGAGTGGATGGGTGGGTGGGGGAATACCCCCATAGAGGCAGGGGAGAGGGGAGGGAATAGGGAGGTTCCAAAGGGGAGATCTGGAAAGGGAGAAACATTTGAAATGTAAATAAAGTTAAAAAAAAAAAAAAAAGCTTCAGTGCCTACAGTCAATGAGACCTACAAGGGTATGACCAGATGACACTAAGCGAGGCTTGTGTGCCTGGGGTATATGTGCCCATTTGACTGTATTCATTTCTTCTGAGCATCGTGGATGCAATGACTGGCCCTCCAACTGCCATTGTGCACATGAAGTAAACCTGATGTAAGAAAGTCGTTCTGTAAGAATGGCAGAGCAGAAGATGAGAAGAGAATTTGATCCTTTAGTACCATCAGCCCTAGACTGACTATCTCTAGAAGTCTCAATGGAATTCCTGAACTTCTACCTGATGTATGAGCCTTTAAGTTTCAATCCCTGTGGATCACAACTTCCTGACGTGGGTGCTGGAAACAGGATTCAGGTCCCCAGGAAGAGCAGCAAACAGCCTCTATCACTGAGCCATCGCTCCAGCCCTTTGAATTTTAAATTTAATAAATTGCTGTTCATATCATCTGCATGAAAACAGACACATTTGTCGAAGACCTAAATATCATTATTTTAGTAATTTTGCTTTTGAATTCTTGGATTTCTGTCTGTTTTGACTTCTTCCTTTGGTTGGACCTCAGTTATTCTGAAGTTTTAGGTTTTTTGTTTGTTTGGTTTTTGCTTTTGTTTTTGTTTATTTCCATAAGTTCAGGCTTCTGCAAAGCCAATCCTGCCTTCTGTCACTGCTGTCTCCCATTTGCTGCTGTTTTTGATTCTGCTGCTGACACTCCTGTCAGCAGCCTATTTTATGTGTGTGAATGGTAGAAAAATTCTACTTTGATGTAAGGTAAGACCACAATTTCCGATTTGAAAGTAATCAGCCATAATTCAATCACCCAAGGTTTTTCTTCATCTGTTATTTTTCATCCCCTTTCTTGAAGTAAATCTAAATTTCTAAGAGTCTAGATGTGGTTCGGCCTCTGCCTTAGCATAGGGCTGCTCATCACAGCCAGGCTTCCTATGAAGACCACGGTTACTGCTGAGTCCAAGCTCATCCACTGGCTTTGATCACAAGGGCATGTTTCCATTTTTTTATTAATTTATTTCTTTGCTTTACATCTCAGTCAAGGCTTCCCCTCTCTCCACTTCTCCCAATCCCTCCCTCTCATCCACTCCCCATCCACCCCTCCTCTCTTTCTCCTCAGAAAAGGAGAGGCCTCCTCCCAGGAACATTAACCAGGCTTGGCATATCAAATCACAGTAAGACTAGGTGCATCTTCTACTGAGGCAGCCCAGTTGGGGGAAAGGGATTCAAAGGCAGGCAACAGAGTCAGAGACAGCCCCTGCTCCAGTTGTTCCGTGTCCCAAAAGAAGACCAAGTGCACAATTGTTACATATGTGCAGAGGGGACAGGTCAGTCCCACACACTCTCTGGTTAGTAGTTCAGTCTTTGCGGGCCTCTATGGGTCCAGGTTAGTTGACGCTATAAGTGTTCTTGACCTCTCTGGCTCCTTCAATCCTTCCTCCCTATCTTCCACAGGATTCTCCAAGTTCTGCCTCAATGTTGGGCTCTGGGTCTCTGTGTCTGTTTTCATAAGTTGCTAGATGAAGCCTCTCTGGTGACAGTTATGCCAGGCTCCTGACATGTTTGTCTTTCTGGGTCTGGGTCACCTCACCCAGGATGATCTTTCCTAGTTCCGTCCATTTGCCTGCAGATGTCATCACATCACTGTTTTTAATAGTTGAGTAATATTTTATTGTGTAAATGTACCACATGGGGTTTTTTTAATCCATTCTTCCCTTGATGGACATCTAGGTTGTTTCCAGTTTCTGGCTATTATGAATAAAGCTGCTACCAACATACTGTTGATCACAACTTGCTTGTGAGCAAGTGTCACAAGGTCATTGGACTGGCTGGTTTTGTGTGTCAACTTGACACAAGCTGAAGTTATCACAGAGAAAGGAGTTTCCGTTGAGAAACATGAGATCCCACGGTAAGGCATTTTCTCAATTAGTGATCAATGGGGAGGTCCCCTTGTGGGTGGTACCATCTGTGGGCTGGTGGTCTTGGGCTCTATAAGAACGCAGGCTGAGCAAGCCAGGGGAAGCAAGCCTACAGTAAGTAACATCCCTCCATGGCCTCTGCATCAGCTCCTGCTTCTTGACCTGCTTGAGTCCCAGTCCTGACTTCCTTTGGTGATGAACAGCAGCATGGAAGTATGTTCTGAATAAACCCTTTCCTCCCCACCTTGCATCTTGGTCATGACGCTTGTGCAGGAACAGAAGCCCTGACTAAGACAGTCATCTTTTCTGAACCCAATTCACTCAAGGCTCTTGCATCCTTAACTCCCCCAAGTTTCCGCTATTTGAGAAGTGAAGGTTCTGTAAGTGTCTGGGGTTGGGAGAAGGTTGGGGAAAAGAGAGAAAAGCCAGGGAAAGGCGAGAGGAAGGGGCACTCATCCCAGTCTCAGTGAACGCATGGGATCTTGGATTAGCCTGAACAGCAGAATGGATTCCAGGCCAACCTGAGCTATAAAAGTTCTATATACATTTATCCCGCCCCCATCCCTGAGCCTCAGCCCCCACCTTCTCATACTGAAAATTCATGGCAATGTTGGGGACTCTTGGATTGAGCAGAGGGACTGCACAGCTGACTGAGGTGGGCTCTAGATAACTGAAAGGCTGTCTCTAGTTGGTTCTTCTTTGTAGCTTTAATCAGATGCAGCTATGAAAATATACCCTTCTTCTCACATTGCTATGCATAGAATCAGGCTTATGATAAGTGACCAAAGGTCTTCCTGTTCCTGGGCACCAATGGTTGGTTCATAATCCATGCTTCTGTTTTTCCATTATCTTGCTTGTGTGGAAAAGTCATCCAAGCTTTTGCTACTGTGGGAAGGACGCCTTGCTGGAAAACAGATGTTAATGACAATTTGATTACGATGAAATGTTAAGAAGTCAAACGGCTCTGGGAAAGCGTGTCCATACTCCTCGGGGTTAGAAAAATAGAACATCCCTGCACTGACACACTTGGAGAGCTGATGTTAAATGCTTCTTTTGGTCATTTGTGCACATGACTCACAGCCATTTGAACACTTTGTTGGACATTTTCATAAAGGACAAGCTTTTAGAATTTTCTGGGGAATGCCCATGAAACACTTACCCAATTGACTCCCATTTCCTTCACAGTCACTCTACAGAAGCCATGGCAGAAGTAGCAGAGCTCCATGCCTGCTGATGCCTAAGGATGTGCTATGCAAGATTCTGTTTTTCTTCCTAAGATGTCTTTGATGAACCTTTGTCAGTATCCATCAGCATGGGGACAGCTGAGAAGCTATGTCACTCCTCTGGTCCATCTCAGCTCAGTGCCATGTATCCTCCATCAATGTCTTCAGATAGATACTGTTTCTACTCTTGACCTTTTGAGATGAATTCACCAATTTTCTTTAGAGTATCTTCTCCTTCTTTCATGAAGGTGTTAGGAATGATCCCTAGGTTCTAGTCACTTTTGTCCTGGACAACTGTGTACACTAAGAAGCTCTTTCTGCCACTGTGAAGTAAAACTGTTGAAATCTACACCCTAGCTGGTATCACACCTCGTTCCTCATGTTGCTTCTCTGTTGACTCCAGCTCTGCTCATGAGAAGTGGTGATTACTCATTACTCAACCATTCTAGTGAGGTGCCAGGAAACTGAGTACTGTGACTCTGCAGCCCTGCAGACCCAGAGGGAGGTTCCCAGGAAGTTGAAGTAGAGGACCTGGAAGAACCAGCCCTGAAGCACGGAAAGCTCAGCTGGGAGACCATCTTCTTCTAGGAAATGGTGACACATCAAGGTGACCAGTTAAGTCTCTGACTTCATCATTAGGTTTTACACGGGAAAAAGTACCAGCAGGTCTGAATTCTACAATATTCCACTCTCTCCTTGATATAATCCCTTGAGTTTTAAGAATAAATTTATCCTAATTTTTCATACTTTTTATTATACAATTATGGGGCTTTTTTGTATGTGTAAGTAGGTCGGTACATGTCACAGTGTACGTGTGAACATCAGAAGACAGGGGTCTGGGAGTTCATTCTCTCCTGCCACTATGGGTTCTTGGCATCAACCTCAGGTTGTTAAATTTATAAGGCAAGTGTTTTTTACCTATTAAACAGTCTCCAGCCTCATATTTAAATTGTAAGAGTCACAAACACCCAAAAGTACAAATTGCATGGGTTAGTAAATACTATACGTTGTATCAAGACATACTCACTTTGTGTAATCACTTAACTGTTTCCTTCTTAATAGCATGCAAAAATAGTATATAGAAAGCAAATCCTGAGGCTGGAGGGGTGGCTCAGCAGTTAAGAGCTCTGGACCCTCTTGTAGAGGCCATTCAGTTCCCAGCACCCACATGGTGGCTCACAACCATCTGCAACTCCAGTTCTAGAGCTCTAGTGCCCTCTTCTGACCTCTGCAGGCTCCAGGCAGGGCACACAGATCCATGAACACAAGACACAGAATAAAAATAGATCTTTTTAAAAAGAACTAAACCTAACAATGTATTAAGTTAGGGTGTTGCTACATGCTAAAATCCTTAACTTTAGTAAAAGAACAAGTGTAAAGCTGAGAACTCTAGCTCAGTTGGAGAGTTCTGCCTAGCGTGCTGTAAGCCCGATGTTTAATCCCTATCACTACAGAAAGAAAACTCTTTTAAAAACCTTACAGGACATCATTTATCAAGTGTAAGTTAATAAAAGAGTAGAGTTGACGAAAAGGAAGATGTGGTCCTCTGCATTTCTCTGTGAGCACCTACTTGTCTATTAAACAGAAGGCACATTAAGTTCTCCTTTATGCTATCTCTCATAATATTCTGATCTTACTTGCCAACCAGTTATAATAAAATGGTTATAGAACCTACTACATGACAAGACCGTTGAGGTCTGCCCCACCCGACCCCCCAACATAGCTGTAGCCATTTTGTCCCATGCCCGCCAGCTATTTCACATTGTTCCTGTAATCTGCCTGACTGTCATTGATACAGAAGAATGACTTGACTCAGAGCAGGGCCATGCTAGCCGAATACCCTGTTACATTCTGTGTGTCATGAAGTCTATCATCTCGTTAATCTTTATAAAAGAGTTGACCAAAAGGAAAATCAAGCAGTTTGCATGTCTCTTTGAATACCTACTCATTTATTTAACAGAAGGCACTAAAGGAAAAGGTTGTTAATCTTAAGAAATTCCACAACTTAAATTTCATGGACGAACCACCATATTAAAGGCCAATATGAACGGTTCTGTCTAAAATGACTTGAGTCTTCCCTTCCTGAGAAGAAAGGCAGACTTCTGAGGCTGTTTTATGTGACCTTAAAATTGGTCCCTTAGAGCCTAGGACTGAACTAAAACTCTGACATGTGGGAAGTGTCACTCCCGTGGGACTTAGTAGAGCAGTCCAAATTTAAACAATATATCTGGGGAAATGAAAGAGTGTGGGAAAATCAAAGGTTGCTCTCGTGTGTTTGCATAATTTCTGCTTCGGGGCCAAACGGAGTCCTATGTAATCAATGGTTTCACATTTTCTGGTACTTGGTCCAGAGCCAAATTGAAAAATAGCTTTTCTCCCATTGAAGACCATCTCCGGCTTCGAGTCGCCTTTGTGTTGTGAGAACCGGAGCCCAGGATGTTTCCCTCGTTCTGAGAGTGGGAGAGCAGAGAGAGGACGTGCAGACCTGAACGCCTGGGCCAGCCCATTAACACTCCCCAGCTGTTTCAAGACATGCAATCCCAAAATAAAAGTGATGCAGAACATCCCTGAGCCTAAAATGTCACTGGAGGAACACCGGGGCATGAGAGAGGAAGGGACTTTGTGTGACTCTGAGCCACCGATCAAGTACCGAGGGAAGGATGCTTTCCCAATGGATTTGCTGCAAAGGGACCATGGGGAGGTGGGGGTAATCTGGGCTGTGTCTGGTCATTAGCTGTCTCCTGTGACCCAGGTGTGGAAGCAAATGTGTCATTTCATCCCCAGACAGTTTGGTCACTAACGGCCTGACTGTGGGAGTAGAGCAAAGTCATCTTCACACACAAGTTTTTCGTTCCACGCCGATGATGGTTCAGCCAGGGAAAGGGGCTTACCATTAAGTCAAATCCCAGGGACCTAAATGGTGGGAGAACTGACTCCTGCAAGTTGTCTTCTGACCTCCACGTGCAAGTCATACTTGTGTATACACACACACACACACACACACACACACACACACACAATAGATAGATAAATAGATAGCTAAACAGACAGATTTTTAAAAAAGAAATACTTGGTTATATTATTTTTTTCCATCCAAATTTAGGGTAAGAAAAGAGTTCCTTTTTTCATGGAAAAAAATTGGAGTGGCCCATTGGAATGCCTATTAAAATAGTGTCACTGTGTGAAAATTGCTCTGTCTTCGTGTAGGGATCATGATGATGTGAAATAATCCAGCTTCACATTTCCATATCTAGGTTGTGCAGAGGTCAAACATAAATATTTCTAATCTTTTTTTTTTTTTATCTAAAACGAATAAACCCTGGGTGAACCAGGATGCCTTAGAGATGGGCCAAGAAGCTGAGCTATCGCTGATCAGTTTAAGACAGTGGATTATCTGATTTGTCATGCAGTTGGTGTGGATGCGACAGATAAGTTTTGTTAAACATTTTAGTGTACTTCACCATAAGGAGGCCCATTGTGAGTGTCAGGAGAAGACCGTGAGCATTTCAGAGGAAGGGACTGCTCACATGGTGGTCTGGACATCGGAGTGTGCTGCTGTGCTTGATCAAGCTCCAAAGAGGCCAGGATAGCTCAAGTAGAAAGAAAAGAAGAGAGAGGTGTGCTCTAAGAGGTCACAGTCCCAGCCCAGCGCTGTGTGGCCTCACCGGAAGCTGGACAACTGTTCATCCTAAGCGACTGAGAGTGATCAGGCGGAGTGTTGAGTAGAAGCATAGTGTGATCTGTGAGGGGTGTTGAGCAGAAAGGTGGTGTGATCTGGCTTCCGTTAGGACAAGGTCACACTGCCTCATCTGTGCAACACGAGGGGAACAGAACTGGCCAGACTAGTCGGAAGGCTAGCTGGATAATTCAGGCAAAGAATGATGGACTTGCAGGTGATCCCAATAGTAGCCAGATTCTGAGCACTTGTTAAAGATCTGGCTAACGGAAGTCAAAAGCTTTCTGCATTGTGGCCTGAATAATCACAAAGGCAACATTGATATTATCTGAGATAGAAGAAGAGGAAAAATGTGGAACACATCTGATTTGAGATTTTTACAGATGGTCTAATTATATGTCTGGAATCCAGAGAGGAGTTTGGAACGGCAGTGTCAAGCTGGGCATTGTCACTGTGCAGATGGTACATAGAATTCCAAGTGGCACATCCCATGGCTCTGTAGAACAGCGGGATAACTGGGTTGTCCGTGAGTTCTCTTCTACACCAGCTTACCTTTAACTTGCTGCAGCAGTTCCTGTCATGTTAAGTCTTGAGGATGAGGTTCAGAGCATGGAAACAAAACAGTCTTCACCTCAAGTACAAGCATGGGTTGATACAATGTAGATTGGTTGGGATACAACTAAGATACAATGTATAGAGAAGGAAAAGAAGTCGGTAAAGATGGTTCCCTGGGCCACTCCCACAGGACAGGGAGAAGCAGAAAAGCTAGGAAGGTAGGCAGAAACAAATCTATGGAGGAATCCAGAAAGAAGGAAGCGTTGTGTCCGGAGAGTTGAGGGCATGCCAGTACACCACCTATCCGAAGGAGACCTGAGGTCTGTAACCCAGATGTAGCGTGGAGCTCATTAAAACTTTCAACACCACTGAGCAAAGCAAAGACAAAATCCTAAGCCATGCTCAGTGATGCCTACCTGTAAGCCCAGCTACCTGGGAGGGGAGGGGAAGGATCACAGATCCAATCGGCCTTGGCAACTAATGAGACCAAAACTAAAGATTCAAACATAAATAAAGACAGGGGTTGTAGCCCAGCGACAGAGTGCTTGTCTAGCAAATAGAAGATTCTCAGTTGAATCTCTAGTACATATAGATGAATAAACAAATACATAAATAAATAAGCAAGCAGACAAGCTTAAGGAAGACAAGCAAAATTCTGTTTTGAACACTGAGCCAATTATGATTTTGAAAATATTGGCCTTTTAAAAAATATATTAAAGCCATAACCTATTGGTTAGTGCTCAAGGAATGGTCTGTCTGCAGTTTGGATAATGTGGCCCTGAAGTGATGAATCTATTAAGTTATCACATAAAATCGAATGCAGAAATATGGACCTTATTATTGGGAAAAACCTATAGCTAAGACATAAAGACAAACAAGCTTCACAAATAAAATTTCATTTTAAAAATTATGAATAAGTCACGGTATAGAAATATACACGAAATCTTTCACTTTGGGGGCAGCATAACACTTTAAGTATTAAATCTGAGTTGTGTGGTGGTGTGCCTTAAAAACCTGGGCTCGCACGGCTGTGTGCTTACAGTGCCATCTACTGTCTTAACAGCCTGTTGCCTTTCTGGAATCATGTGCCTGTGGTTGCATTACTTTGGGGAGGATACTGCATTGTTTCTCTAGACTCCATTCTTTCTATATCACAGTCCTAGCTTGTTCCTTCCTTCCTGGGATAAAATACTAACCCAGAGAGACTTGTGAGGTGTACTCAGCTTACAGATTTCCATCTGACCTCAAGGGAAGCCAAGCTAGGAATTCAAGGCTGAAGCTGAACCAGAGACCACAGAGGAGTTCTGCTTGCTGGCTTGCTCTCCAAGGCTTGCTCGCTTTGCTTCCTTGTGAGCTCAGGTGGATCCAAGACCACCAGCCCAGGGCTGTCAATGCCAACATTGGGCTGAGCCCTCCACAGCAATCATTAATCAGGAAAATTCTCCCACAGAAAGACATGTCTACAGACCAATCTATGGAGTCAGTTCCTCTACTGAGCTTCCTTTGCCCAGGTGTCTCTAGTTTGTGTTGAGTTTTATTTAACTATATAGAGAATTAAAATGTTACTAATCAACCCAAACCCTGCCAAATTTTTTTACAGTGTACAAACACCAACTAAAACACATACAAATGCAAAAGCTACTGTGTTACAGTAAATGCAGTTAAGGCATTAAATTCTGATTACCACCCGATGCAATTGGTCAATAAGCAACTCTCTGAATGAAGCAGCAATTGATTGCCACAAAAGCCTGCAAGGGATTCCAATTTTACTAGGTATAAAAATTCAAACTATTTCTCCAATCTTTTTATTAAATGATTATATTTACAATGCTACTACAGACTTACATCTATGTATATATTTAAATAAAAAGAAAATTACACATAATCCCATCATTTATTTAGGAAAAGTGAGAAAACAATATATGAGCATATATGTAAGAGTTGTGTGTATGTGTGTGTATGTGTATATATGTGTGTGTATGCATGTGTGTATGCATGTGTGTGTGTGTGTGTGTGTGTGCTGAGTACTAGCCTACAGAAAGCAGAAGAGACTAAGTGGAGGAAGTAGGACCAGCAACAAAACTCTCACTATGTTTTTCGTGGGGTGGGAATGTAGCTCAGTTGAAAGAGCACTGCCCTAGCATGCACAAAGCCCTGCATCCCATACACTGGACAGGGTGGTAACATGCCTATAAGCCATTGCTTAGGTTTAATCTTAGAGTTTGGGGGAAATATACAGGAGGATCAAGAGTTATCTTTGGAAATATATATATAGTTTGATACCAGCCTGGGCTACATGAGACCCTGCCTCAAAAATAATAGACATAAATAAATAAGCCTGACTAGCTAGAGTCTGCCACATAAATATAAAGCACAATCCAATGGAGAAACAATTCCAGTTAATAAGGTCAGAGGACTAAAAGCTGTGTGAAATGCTAGGGGTCTCATAGCAGATTTACATATACCAAACTAGGCAACAAGTAATGCAGGAAAATACTCAATAAGGAGAATTGTGTGGGGCTCTGTGGGGCTCTGTGGGGTTCTATGGGGCTCTGTGGGGGTCTGTGGAGCTCTGTGGGGTTCTGTGGGGCTCTGTGGGGTGCTGTGGGGTTCTGTGGGGCTGTGAGGCTCTGTGGGGCTCTGTGGGGTCCTGTGGGGCTCTGTGGGGCTCTGTGGGACTCTGTGGGATCTGTGGGGTTCTGTGAGGCTCTCTGGGGTGCTGTAGGGTTCTGTGAGTCTCTGTGGGGTTCTATGGGGCTCTGTGGGGTGCTGTGGGGTTCTGTGGGGCTGTGAGGCTCTGTGGGGCTCTGTGGGGCTCTGTGGGGTCCTGTGGGGCTCTGTGGGGATCTGTGGGGCTCTGTGGGATCTGTGGGGTTCTGTGGGGCTCTGTGGGTGCTGTGTGGTTCTGTGGGGCTCTGTGGGGCTCTGCCTACAAGCTTCAATACCTTGAGGCAGCAGTTCTCTGATGCTCTGAAGCAATGTGTGGCTCAGACTCACATCTTCTGTTCACTGAGGGCTGAAAGGGCAGTCCTCTGAGCTAATGTGAGCAGAGTCCTCATCCCTTTGACTGAGAGAACTAAAAAGTAAAACTGATCCAAACATTGTACTTTGAGAATGAATTCCCAGTATAATTTATTTAATTTTAAATCCATATGATTTATTATTTATATAAATTAAGTTTAATTTGTCTTTAAAACATTCTGAGAAATCTACTAGTCAACTCTTGTGAGCTGGATCTAGCCATCCCTGAAGAGAAAGGGGCCAGAGCAAAGGAGGCTCCTCTCCTTCCTCTAGCTCTATCTTTTTCCATCAGTGGGGGACTTCCCACCCTTCCATCCATGCACATTATCGAAGAGGGACCCAAAGTACCAGATAGGCTTTCACTCTACTGAGTCTGCCACTGCAGCTCCCAACTGCACACAGCAGGCAGTGACATTCACGATGACAATAGCAATGAGAAGGTCAACTACAGTCACCACATTCTGAGTGCACACTATCTTCTGGCCACTTGTGACTTCCATTAAGCCTTGTTAACTTTGACATCTCAAATTAGTCAGCTAGGAGAACCAGGGAATGGAGTTTGAATCCAGGTCTATCTTCAACACAAAGTCTTTCTGCAGCCAAATGGAAAGGCAACTGAGGATCAAGGTCCTTACTGTGTGTTAAGAATTATTTCTTGTAGGAGGCTGGAATAATGGCTCAGCAGTTGAGAACACGAGCTGCTCCTGAAGAACACCCATGTTCTGTCCCCAGCACCCATGGCAGTGGCTCACAGCTGTCTATAACGCCCTCTCCTGCCCTCTGCAGGCACCTGCCTTCATGTGCATCTGCCTTCATGTGTGTGCCTAAATGTGCACACACAATTTAACATAAAATAAATATTTTAAAAATTATCTCAGCAGTGTTAACAGCATGATGCTAGGCAGGTGCTTGAAGAATTGACTTATGCAGGGCTAAGGCCTTGGTTAGTTAATGATAGTGAGTCTAGGACTGAGATAGACAAACCAGGCTCAATTCTCACTCCATATGTGACAAGAGAAACTTCTAAGTCAAGCAAATGAGCCTCTAATTCAAATCATAAAAAGAAAGTCACAACCTTTTGTCCAATCCCTATATTTGGGCTAGTTTACAAAGTCAAAAACGTTGGAATGAGCGAGAAAATCTTTGTTCTCAGTCAAACATTTTATATGGTTAATATTTCTCCCAGACTCTCCCCAAAGTGTTCTCTAGCCTTTAATCACGCTATCTTTACACAAGACAAAATCAATTGCTCAGAACTTTGGGAGACTTCCAGACACTGTCTATAAAATGACAATGGATGTAGGTAACCATAAAAGCTACTGAGACTTACTAGAGTAGATTATAGAGACCAGGGACTACTCTATGTCCATATCACAGATCCCTGAACAGACCCT
>JADRCH010000203.1:1738106-1787464 GCA_019843965.1 Rhynchomys soricoides | reverse complement strand
AGACCCTGTGTGATTTTCATGGTTCTAGAACATATAACCGGATTAAGCACACTAGCAGTAGGTGTAATGTCAACAAGCATCCCTTGGCACTCAAACTATGATGGTGGGAAAAGCCAAATGGAGCCATCAGAGCCCCTTGCATTTAAGAGCAATGTCGATCTGAGTCAATGCTGCATTCCTGAAGAACTGCCGAGGTTAGTGAAACGCAGAAACCATGAAACATGCAATAGGGGTCAAAGGGCTCTGGCAGGCCAGAGCATGGCAAGCTTGGCGCCTGCCAACAGGTTTTGCCTTTCTCTCTCCCCTGGCTAAACCATAGCTTACATTCCCAGTGCTAGCCACCAAGGTCTAGTCCCTTATTTGGCCACTTCCTCCTCCTGAGCCTGACTACCATGGCTGACTTTTAAAGTATTGAAGCTCAGAAATCAGAAGTCTGCTTTTGGCTGCCATAATTAACCTGCCCATCAAAACAAACCAACCCATCCTAACACCGGGTTCTCCCTTTCTCTTGATAACCCGCCATTTGCCATGGGTCATGTCTGTCTCCTCTCTATCCAGAGGCAGTCCTTTGTCCTTCAGGGCAAATATTCTTTCTCCCTCTCCTTTGTCCCCTTCCCCTTCTCTCTTGTCCTCTGTCTTTGTCTCTTACTTCCTGCCCTTTGTCCCTCTGGGGCAAGTAAATCTCCTTCATGCTGAGAACTTGGCCTTGGTGTGTCCTGTGCCAACTCCAGTGCTTTAAAGGGTGGTTTCCACCACAATCCTGGTCAGTTCCATTTTGCCTGTATAGAAAACAAATGGGTCATGGAGAAAAATGGTGGAATATTGTGAGCTTAGCCAGGCTGCATATCCAACTGTGGCAGCTGTACCAGATACAATTTTCTTTCTTTTCTCTCTTTTTTTTTTTTTTTTTTTTTTGAGACAGGGTTTCTCTGTGTAGCCTGGCTGTCCTGGAACTCACTCTGTAGACCAGGCTGGCCCCGAACTCAGAAATCCACCTGTCTCTGCCTCCAGAGTGCTGGGATTAAAGGCATGTGCCACCACGGCCAGGCCCAGATACAAGTTTCATTGTCAAGAAAATTCGCATGTACTTTGGTAGTTCATATGCAGTTGTGGGTCTAGTGATTATTTTTTTTCTCCACATTTTACCAGAAGACTCACCAGAATGGACTCGCTTTCAGCCAGCATGGCTAACAATACACTTTCACTGGCCTGTCTCCAACTGATACTAGCACTTAGTATTACATCCCAAGGTAACATGCAAGGATCTGGATTTTCTTTCAGAAGATATCACTGAGAAGTAAGAGGGTGGCTCAGTAGTAGTGGTACTTTCCACCAAGCTTGGCAACCTGAGATTGACACACAGGACTCACATGGTGGAAGGAGTGAGACAACTCCCACACAATGTTCTCTGACATTCACACTCACGCCACACACAGAAACATGTATGCACGTATGCATGCGCATGCACACACACACACACACACACACACACACACTACACACAAAAATGTGAAACTCTGGGACCTTTTCCCTATGTGAAGCTCATAAGGGACCAGTGGTGGAGCATATTCCAAGGCATCTGCTTTGAGGTCAAGCATCAGCTGTTGCATCCAGCAGCCCCTCAAGCAAGAACACAGAGGCAAGCACCATCTTGGATTTGGGAGTCTGCATAGTCTTCGCTGTAGTGTTTTACTGGGTGACCTGAAAGGCAGCTAACTTTGAGTGGGACCCAGAACAAGAGAAAGAGGCTCAACATAAGCTTCTGTGCCAACTGGACATGTAACACAACACATGCCTCTGTGTTTAAAAAGTAGCAGTAGCCATTGCTGTCCAGGGCCTTTGAAAACCCCTAAAGATGAAATCACAACGCAGGACTTTTAGAACAAGGCCCTAACATCACCTGCAGAAAATACTCCTCTTTTGAGGGAGAAAAGAAATCTCTTATTCTGTTACTGAGCCTTTGTAGAGGGCACCAAGTTACCATGTGAGCTGAACCACTCATAGGAAGGGATTGTGTTAACCCATGGGACCATAAATGTGCACAGCTATACTGTATCACTGTACAGCTGTAATGGACAGAATCTATAATGCATACATGTACTTCATATACACATATTATATATATATATATACACATTTATACATATATACCTATGTATACATATATAGATTCAGATATATAGATACATAGATATATAAAATTGGGCCCAAGAAAACATGTAACTTGCAAAATAAAGTGATTTGAATGTCCACAGTCCACAAACCTGCTACCTTTCCTCTGTCTCTCAACCAGTACTAGAGTCCTCATGGAGAAGTCCCTAAGAGCAGCTGACTGAGCATGAGAAGACTTGCTCTCGGCTTACAGATGGTTCTTCATGATATGCAGGCACCGTCTCAAAATGGACAGCTACAGAACATGTGAGGTAACGTAGCAGTTCAAAGACTGTGCTCAACGGTTTGGCTGTGTGACTGTGACCTTGGAAAGAACATCACTGGAAATGGCAGATCTGGTGGTATCCAGTAGTAATTTCAGCACTTGGCAGGTGGAGGTCTGAGGGTCAGAAACTCAAGGTCCTCAGTTTCATAGCCAGTGTGAGGCCAGAGTGGGGCAGATGAGAGCTTGTCTTAAAGGGGCAGGGGGGGTCAGGGAGAGAGGAAATTAATCACAGGGATAGGCAGATTGGCTTCCCAGAATGAGCATGTTAAAAGTGAAGGCATTTCTGTGCCTCATTAATGTTCACAAAGGATAGCTTGTTAGTACAGGAGTGTTTTAGCAATCGAGACCATAAGTCAACCCATTCTGCAGACGCCAAGAGGTTCTTGTCTCGGCCAGTCTTGCCATTGCCCAACAGGCTCCTAAACAAAGACCCGCAGTGCCAGGGATGAAGGTTACTTGTGCCTTAGCAACATGCTCTTGTCGCTCATCAGTGCCACCAAGCAGGCTCCAGCCATCACTAAGTGCCTATCCTAACCCCAATCTCTGATGCTATATCATTCCTGAAGTAGAATAAGGTATAAACAGCCAATTATTAGATAGTGATTTATTGATTTATCTAGTAGTTTAATTAAAGCACTGCTAGTAGTATCTATCTGCCAAGCATGACGTCATTTGCTACCTGGAATGACCTGGAGAGACAGCTGAGACAATGAGCTGTTGAGCCTAACGACCTGCCGATTGCTTCCTACATATCTGTAAAATCTTGCTTGCCCACCCCACCCGTGGTTTCAGAGAATAAAATGAGTTGCAAGTGGACCCAGATCCATCTTGGCTTCACTCCATTGGTGAATACATCTCTTTTCCATATCTATTGGTGTGGGAATGCTCATTCCAGAGACTCCTGCAACAGACCTGAAAAATGCCTTGTGCACCATCATGATGTCTCACAAAGCATCATCTGTGGTCAACAAACTCACTTCACAGCAAACAGAAGTGTAGCAAAAGGTCTGTATTCCTAGAACTCACGGGCCTCAATCACACTCTCAAGCAGAATGAGAGGTGGAGTGGTACAGTGGCCTTTGGAGACTGTTACAGCGCTAGCCAGGTACTTGTCTGACTAGGGCAAGTCCACAAGACTGTATACACTTTGAACTGGTAGCGAATACACGACATCCAATCCACCGACCCAGTAAACAAGAAGTAGAAATAGAAGTGTTTCCTTTCACTTGTATACCTTTGATCTGCTGATATATTTTCTTCTTGTCGATCCCATGACTGTTTGCTCCGCTGCCATACAAGGTCACAGTTACAGAGGAAGAAATGCTCTCAGCCAGAAGGACAACGATGACTCCACTGATTGTCACCTCGCCACTCTGCACTCCTCAGGCAAAGACTGAAGTATGGTGTCAGCTTTTGTGGCTGGTCCTGTTTCTCAAAGGGAAACCAAGCAGCTATTCCACAATAAAATCAGAGTCTCTCTAGAATACAGATAATCTCTGGGAGCATTTCAGTGCTTTGATGTTAAGGACAATGTCCATTACATCACAAGATGTCCTTCAGGAGTCAATACTTGGGACATCCTCCTCCCAGCTATGCTGAGGTACCTGGTAGAGATTTAAAAAGGCTATAAATTGAGTGGTATAGGAAGGTAGCGATAAACATATGGACAGTTAGAAAAAAATTAGCCTGGAATTGTGTGGGTCTTCTACTGTGATATAATCAAGACGCTTTGACTTTATCAGCACCAAGTTAACTATTCCTCCTCCTATTTAAGTTATGAGATGTTGGAGGAAGAATAAGCCCCCAAATCCTTCCAAAGAAGGATGCAGGCCTCCTCATTTGTTTGCACACGTAGTGGTCTCGATGCCTAGCCGGGGCTGTGGTTGCACTATAATCCTGGTCTGAAGATTACGTGTGAAGGAGCAGAAGGTGTGTGGTGCCCAGCTGACAGCAGGTGGAACTCGGGTGGTTCACTTCCTGTGTTCCTTTGACAGGGTGTAAGGGTGCATAGACAGCGTGCATAGTGCTGTTCCTGAGAGGGATTAGAATTGGAATCAATAGGCTTGGGGAAAATGGCATCACCCATGTATGTTTAGTGTCCCCTAACCCACCGACGGTCTGAAAATGGATGTAAGAAAGAAGTATGCATCTGCTCTCTGTCAGCCAGGCTACCATCTTCTCTTCCTTTCAGAACTGTGCTCCCTGGTCCGAGGCCTGAAGACTTTAGCCAGGACTCAAGTGCTACGGCTTCTGGTCTCAAGCCAAGAGAACCTGAACTGAGGCTTACCTGTAGCTTCCTGGTTCTCACATTCTCAGGCCCTGGAGATGGCCCTGGGATCACCCAGGCCTCCAGACTATGGATGGGTAATGCTGGGACTTCTCAATCTCCTCAGTCATAAGAAACCATGTGACAAATCTTCCACATTGGTTTTGTTTTTCTTACACAAAGCAAGTTTCACAAGGAAAAACTGACAACTTCCGGAATGTTTGAGGTGAAGTCTGTGGTACATTTTCCAAAGACAGGAAGAGACTGGAAGTCAGTAATATGAAGATTTAAAATTTCACAAATATATATAAATTAAGCAACATATTCCTGTAATAGTTTTTAATTCTGTGAGTCAAATCCTATAAGATTATCAAGCCTTTGCTGTTAGCCCATTGTGGGCTTTGCTGATCATTTTAAATGCTTTCTTTCTGTAAGAATGCATGCAACTGTTGTCCTTAGGTGAAGTGGAAACTTGAGTCCTTTGGAAAGTCAATTGGATGATGTTTTGCTAAGGCAAACACATGAAGGAACATATCAACGTGGACACAGGTGTGAAAGGCTAAGGCAGTCTCATGAAGGAATGTTTAGCTGAAGCAGACACAGGAGAGAGGATGCTCTGCTAAAGCAAGCACGTGCAAGGACACGTGATGAAGGAGTCTTCGCTAACGACTCAAATGCATAGGTCCGCCTTGCATTGTCTAGTTGAGCTGCATTTGTCAGGACACCATAGCTAGAAACGCACCGAAAAACTTTTGGTGGTATATTGCAGTTTGTTGTCACTGCCGAGGCCTTGGGCTGATTGGATGCTAAGGCAAGATCTGTGCTTGTGGAGGACACTTGATCGTTGGAGGGTATAAACAGGGCTTGACGGAGAGGCACAGCCAAGAACTTCTCCTAGTGTTCCTCCTGATCCCTCCTGCTGAGCCCAGGCTGAGGCCTGCCAGTCTCTGCTAGGTCACATCACCACCGCTGCTGCTAACCGACCCTACCAAACTGGACGGCTGGTGTATCAGTTGTCGGGTGTTTGCAAGTGGATCGAACTGCCTCTGCTTGCTAATCTGTGAACTGAACCGCTGATTTCCAGGCAACACAGAGAGGAGTTGCTCCAAAGAATCTTTCTAAACAGGGCCACTCCCCCCTATGCCTCCCAACCCCCACTCCTGTCTCACAGCGTTGTGTATACTGGGAAAGCACTGAGCCTCTGAGCTACCCCCAATGCTACCTTTGCATCATCTGAGACTCTTCTTCTGAATTGTAAGGGCTTCCAAAAGTGAAAAAAAAAAAAAACAACATTAACCAACCCCTATCATGACAGTAGGATATTACTTAAATACAATTAATACATCTAAATACATTTAAATAATAAATTTATTATAAATAAAATTATTATATAAAATAATATTTATATATTTAAATAAATAAATTTTATTATAAATAAAAAGTATCAAATAAAATTAAAATGTATTTATTAATATGTAACTTGGCATTTTAAATGACTTTGAATCTATTTCTTAATTGGATTCTGGATGCTGTCTGGTCTTTGGTTTGCACTTAGGAAGAGAGCTGAAGTGGTTTGCATTTAACAGTAAGCAACCACTCCTCATTGTTTCTTCTCTCTTATCTTTGCTAATTAGAATGTTCATTTGATAGCTGTCACTTATCATTTATGATCTGGCTATAGGAATGCATTCTTATTTAAACCCACAAAATGTGTTTCTCCACATTTGCAGTCTCTTCCCATGGATATAAATTCTACCTGGTTTTATGTTGTGTCTTGTAGGGTTAAAACAACAAAGACAGCGTGAGGATGGATGGTTTTGAGACCCTCAGGGGCGAAGGAAATATAGACACTCATCCAGAGCCAGGAATGGAGTTTGGTCTTTACTCTTTACAGCCAACTCTTGCTTGTAAAGTTTTCAGTCTTCTCATCGACTTCCAGTCTCCTGCTCCTGTGCACAGACAGATGTGTACTTTGAGCTTTAACTTCTTCAGGTTTATGCTTTTCTGTGATCTATCTTCATGACTATTCCATGAAGCCTTGAGAAGAATGTTTATTCCCCTCCCACGGAAAGGAAGCGCCTTGTCTGCTAGAACCAGTTGGTCCAAAGCACAGTGGGGGTTCAGCGTCTCCTGACTGATTGTCTGTGCGGGTGATGTATTCTGGGGGAAGGGGAGGAGCCCCCGCCACCCATCTTTCTTTTGTTTCCTGTAGTTGTCACTTGCTCTGTGATGTTGGCTACTGTGTCAGGTGGATTTGCATGCAGTTGCTATGTCTTCCTCATTCACTAATGATCTCCCTCATTCCTTCCACAGGATTTGTCTTTCTCTTTGCTCTGTCTGATGTAAGTACCACCACCCTGCCACCTTTGGCTCACACTGCATGACACACCCTTTCCTACACTTGGACTCCATGAGCTGCTGGCACAGTAGACAGCATATGACCAAAACCTATATTTTTGCTTTGTTTAATCCATTTGGACACTATTTGCCACTGGGGGGAGAAAATGAGTCAGAGTCTCCCTACATAGCTCCTGACTGACCTGGAATTCTCAATGAACACCAGGCTGGCCTTGAGCTCTGAGAGATCCACCAGCCCATGCCTCTCGGGTGCTGGGATGAATGGGTGTGCACCAGCGTGCCTGCATCATGATGGAACTTTTTGATTGGAGAACCTATTTCATTTACCTTTGACATAATTAATAGTTTAAAAACTTACCGTTGTTATTTTGAATGTCGTTTTCTGATCCTTGATAGACAAGCATGCCGAAGATACACAATAATTAGATCCTCTTACCAATCACAAAACTCAATCCAAAGTAAACATTTAAGGTAAGATCCAAAAACATAAAACCACTCTAAGAAAACAAAGGGAGAACGTGGCCTTGTTTCTTTGTTTCTTTGTGGCAGTCCAAGCTGGCCTTGAACTCATGTACTCCAGTCTGGCCACAAATTCTCAGGACACTCCTGCCCTTGCCTTCAGTTTCCACGTGCTGAGATAATAGTTGTGATCCACCAGGCCTGGCAGGGGAAAGATTCTTGACATTAATATTGACAATATTTATTTTAGATTTCAAATCTAAACATAAACAATCAAAATTTGATAAGTAAAGCTATATCAAGATTTTTTATTATTATTATTAAGCCAGGCAGTGGTGGCATGTGCCTTTAATCCCAGCACTTGGGAAGCAGAGACAGGCGGATTTCTGAGTTCGAGGCCAGCCTGGTCTACAGAGTGAGTTCCAGGACAGCCAGGGCTACACAGAGAAACCCTGTCTCGAAAACAAACAAACAAACAAAAAAAAAAACCAAAAAAAAAAAAAAAAAAAAAAAAGAGTTTGTAATAGCAAAATTAAAAAAAAAAACTAACAAAATATTTAAAAAATCTAACAACACAAGTGGGAAGATATATTCAAAACCTGTCTGGAAGGGGGTCAAAATTCAACACATTTATATGTGTTACCTCCAACAAATCATAACTATAAAGTTAAATTAAGGGAAAAAGACTTGAATAGACATTTGTTTACAAAAATCAAACTCAATCACTAGAGACAGCATAGTAAGCCCAGAATGAGACACTATTCCACATGTATTAGTGTCAGGCTTGTGGGACTATGTTACCAGGCAGACATAAGAACTGGCAGGGTTGAATGAGCTCAGACCCTGGGAATCATAGAAATCTGAGACCGGTGGGAGTGGAGCCACTACCTATCTGTGTAGTACCTGCTCCTGCTCTGGAACATGTAACCATGACACCCACTGAGAGGGACCAGGGGCAGTCCATCACATAAAGTAATGCCTGGAGTTCTCCACGTTAATGAGGTATCTGGCTGGCCTTGTGTCTTCAGCCCATGAGCTTCTCTTCCCAGGTATTTCCTCCACTAAAAGGTTTTTAATCTCTGCTTTACCCTGCATGAAGTGTACGCATTCACATTCACCATCAAATAAAGCAATCTAAACAAGCAAGGATTGATTGCTTCAGAGAGCGGCTTCATTAAGGATCACCATGGGTAACACCAGCAACTCAAGAACTATGCCTAAGACTCTGAGGAAGCCTTTCTACCCTCCAGCCCTTCTGGTATACTTGCCCTTGCTCCCAATCTGAGCTGATTCTGCTTGAACTAGGCTCCGCCTCCCCTCTCCACCTTCCCTCTCTGCCTTGGCTCATGGATGCCCTGAGGGGAAGCATAAACCATCGACCCCTGTTCCTGGTTCCAGGCAGTACACTGGAGGTGCCCGATACCCAGAGAGGAGCCCAGGAACCACAGCATTCATCCCAGACTCTGCTGTTTCCCCTTCCAGTCCAGTGAAGAAAGACACTGGGCTGTGGACCCCTGTGCCCAGCACCCCTAGTGGAGAAGCAGAATGTAGCACAACATATTAAGTTAGATAGTATTTAAAAGGAAGAGAGGAAGGAAGGAAGGAAGGAAGGAAGGAAGGAAGAAAAAGACATCAAATGTCAAGGTCACTTGAAATTTAAAATGGAGCTGGGGTACATAGCTCATTGGTAGAGAACTTACCAAGGATAACTGAGACCCTGGATTTAATCTCTAGCACTGAAACAAATTATCACTAGAACAGTCATATGATCTTGCAATCCCACTTATTTGCCTGCGTACAATCAAACAGAAACCAGAACCTCAAAAGGAGATCTGTGCCCCTACAGATCTTCATTGTGAAATGGTTCATAATGACTAATACTTGGAAATAAATTCAATGTCCATCAAGAGATGTGAAGTAGGATAGGGAAATGTGATTTATTCTATGGTAAAATATTGCACATTGTGAGACAACCACGGGGCAGAGAGCTGGTGGGAAGCTTAAGAGCACTTACTGTTCTTCCAGAGGATCAGAGTTCAGTTCCCAGCATCTGTGTAGGGCAGCTCACAACCACCTGCAACTCCAGCTCCAGAGGAATCTGACACCCTCTTCTGGCCTACACAGGCACTGCACTCACATAGTACACACACACACACACACACACACACACACACACACACATACACACACACACACACACATACACACCTTACAAGGAAAATCCTTCCATTGGCAACAACATAGGTCAGCCTGGGGAGACTATGCTAGGTGAAGTAGGTAATGAAGAACAACCTGGATGCTTTCACTGAGGAGAAGAAAAATAACCAAACTGTTTGAAACAGAGAACAGAAAAGAGATTTCCAGGATCTGGGGGCAGGAAACCACGGAAAGCGTTGCTCATGACCACAAAGCCTCAGCGATATAGATGAGTAGATTTTAGGGATCTGATGTTGGGCACAGAACCTGTTGCATGGAAAAGTCAGGAGAGCTTACGGGAAATGCTCCAACTCACACAAGTGTGCACACACACACACACATACTCACATACACATGGGTGTGCACGACTCGTGGAGGTGATGTGTGTGTTCAGCACTTTGTGATGATAGTAGCACAGGTGTACATATCTATTCAAGTTCATCAAAATGTACAATTAAATGTGTGCAACATCTTGTAGTATGCTGATTATACTCCAGTAAACACTGATGAGCACACGCCTTTAATCCCAGCATTTGACAGACAGAGGCAAGTGGATCTCTGAGTTCACGGCCAGCCTGGTCTACAGAGTGAGTTCCAGGATAGTCAGGGCTACATAGAAAAACCCTGTCTTGAAAAACAAAATAAAAAACCAACCAACAAACAAAAAAACAAAAAACAAGAAAAAAACAAAATCAACACTAGCAACAAAACAAACAAAAAACCCACTGAAGTGACTACTAAATTAGAAAATATGACAGCAGAGAGAGAAAGAGATAGATCATTGTGACACTTAAAAGCTGTCAACATTATATTTATCTGCATATTTAATGCATAAATATCTGCATAAATAATCAAAGAGAATATTTCATTATAATGGATATACGTATGCCAGGATCAAGTAAGCCAAGAATAATAGACTTTTCAAGTAATTCAGTCCCTTCCTAAACCCTGCCAGAATATAATCTTAAAACTTTGGAATGTTTACTTATTTTTTAAGGATTTATTTTTAAGTGTGTGTGCACACACACACACACACACACACTTACATTTATATATTTACATGCAATGGAATTTAATTCAGCCCTTTAATGCAGGAGATTCTGTAGGAAGCAGTAACTCTGATGAACCTGGACTATATAGCCCTATGTAAAACAAAAATCCCTTGTACTTCAGGATTATAAAGAATCAAGTTCTCTTCCTGACCTTAACATCAGAAATAAGAAAATCTGTCAAATAAAAAGAAAAACCTTCTACAACTAGACAGAAAACTTTTTATTTATCAATACATTAGAAAGCTCATGATAAACTTGAAAATAATAAGTTGTCTTTAATAACTGTCATTTAAGCTGACTAGCCTCTGTGTAAGGCAAAGCAAAGCTGGGTTTCTGCTTAGAAACGACAGAGCGACAGGTTGCTGTGGCTATAAAGCCAGTTCCTACCGTTTTAGGCAAAGAAACACTTAACCGAAAACAAACCAAAACTGTTGAATTTCAGCACAATCAAGTCTGCAAGCACTGTTTCTTAAGAGCCCATTTCTCTCTCTCTCTCACTAGCATGTCCTGGCTTTCTCACAGAATTAACACAAGGAGGCAAACATGCCCTCAACTCCAGAGTGTGTGTTGAGCATAGGCAGCAGTGAGCTAATTTGACGCTGGCTGTTGGCAGGAGAGGGAGTCCTGTCAAGGGAGCTCCAGGGAGTTTTCTTTTCTCTTAGAAAAAGAAGAAAGGAGAAAGAAGACAACACTCAAGCCTTGACAAGGAGGAAGTGAGGAAGAGCCATGGGGTGCAACGTGTCATTGGTCTGCTGTTGGAAGAGCTTACTCAGATACATCCAAGGAAGCTTTAACTCTGCAACTAGGTGAAATGGACAGAGTCATATACAAAAGCAAGTCATGTGTAGGCAATGGGATTTACAGAGTCACAGAGCAGTCATGACAATCGTGGGAAATGAAGAGAACCAGAAATCAGTATGTGAGGCAAAATACGCCAAACGCAGAAGAACAAATGACACATTTTCTCTCATCTGTAGAAACTCACACATACACACACACACTCAAACATACTCTGAAACACCCTCACACACACATGTATCTATAAATATCTATACTACATGTGTGTTAAGTACATGAAACTGGAAAGGGGTCATGGGCAAAGAGGATGTGCTACTAGAGAAGACAAAGGAAAGAGGAACTGGAACACACGAGGCGTGAGAAGAGAGTGGGGTCTGGCTAGAAGAAGGAAGGGGTCCACCATAGGGAGGCAGGAACTGGGGAGGGCAGTGGGGGAGGGGATGAACTGTGACAAACTCCAGTGACACACTTGTATGAAAATGCCAAGATGAAATCCGTTACTTCATATGCTACTCTTAAAAAAACATTAATTTTTAAAATATATTCTAGCTAAAGGGATGGCTCACTGGTTAAGAGCGCTGGCTGCTCTTACAGAGGACCCAGGTTTGGTTTTCAGCACCTAATGGTGGCTCACAACTGCCTGTAATTCCAGTTACAGGGGATCTTATGCCCCCTTCTGGCTCCCGAGAGGACCTTCACACACATTGTACACGTGTTGCTACAAACGCACATACACATTCATAAACTAAACTAAATAAAAGATAGAAAAGAAAAGAATCTCAGTATGGCACCCAGACTAGACGTCAAAGCAGGAGATACTTGGAATACCAAATGGACTAAAAGCAACATCAAATGTGACCTTCAGATGTTCAGCCATATTGGCCTGAGAACCAGTTCCTCGGACATAAAAGTATGAAGGGCAATTTCATCAGAACTTCCTTAGGGTGTAATAACACATTAGAGCAAAGTGAAAATTGAAAGATAATGCCATTTAACTCATTTGTTAAGCACAAAACAAAATCTACAAAGAAAAGGAATGGAAAGAAAATGTTGCAAACAGCAAGAAAAAGAAACATTGAGATGCAAGACAGGGATGTCTTGTTTCAAAACAGTGGTAGCAGACTGGCTGGCTTGGCTGACATTGTTTGGAAACCCTCCAAAAGCAACGAGGGAAGAGAAAGGAACGCAAGAAAGCTATTTTGGGTGAACCTAGAAGACAATTTATTTTACTCAATTTATCCAAACAACAGAGCAGGTGAAAGGCCTTTGATCACAGTGAGCATCAGGCAGGCAGATGCTCCCAAAGAAGTGGAGAGAAAAATGTCTCGACTGGTTATTTCAGAGAGAGTCAGAACAAAAATATATAAAGTACACGGGGAGGGGGCAAGTCACAGACACTTGCGTCCCTGGGATGCCATATTAGAAGGAAGTGTGAGCCAACTGTGCGAATCAGTCTGTCTCTAACACACTGGCTCCTGAGGGACAGAAAGGGGATGTTTAGTTGGTTTTCTACACAAGGTCTCACATAAGCATGAATAGCTTCAAATGTCCTGTGTTGCTGAGGATGGCCTTGAACTCTCATCTACATCCCTAGCACTAGGATCATATATCTGTACCATGCCTGGTTTCATGCAGCACTAGGAATTGAACCCAGGACCTCACATGAACATACTAGGTGAGCACTCTATGAACTAAACCACAATCTTTGCTTTCTAGCAGTGGAGGAGAAGCTTTGCCTCCTTCAGGAATCAAACAGACCAGCTAGAGAGATGGCTCAGCTGTTAAAAACACTTATTGCTCTTCCAGAAGAACTGAATTTGGTCCCCAGCATCCATGTCTGGTGGCTCACAACTACCTGAAACGCCATCTTGTTGAGCTATGACATCCAGTTCTGCTCTGGACTCTGAGGACAACTACACGCATATGGTATTCCCTCCCTTTCTCGAACACATGTGCTCTTGCACGCGCATGCACACACACACACACACACACACACACCAGAAGAAAGTTGCCAACTGACAATTAAAAATTAAAACCTTGTATTTATTGACAGTGAGAAAATCTTAATGAAGCGATTGTTTCCTGAGAGACATGAACATGCAGCAGGGACACGGATGAGCAAAGGCATGCTGAGGAACTGACTTAACCGGCAAGGAAGGGCAGGTAAGCGTGAGAACTTGAATGTGATGCCCATCCCTGCTCCGCCCCTGCCCCTTCCCGCCCACTTTCACCCCACTCAGTGTACCTACAAAAAGCCAGTGAGTGCTTATAACCTCAATGTTTAAGGTCAGAGACAGGCAGATCCTGGGAGCTCACTGGCCGCTGTGTCTCTTATAACAGCATAAAGGTAAGTTTTGGGTTCAGTGAGGGAGCTTGACTCAAGGCAGTAAAAGGGAGAGCAATAGGGGATGACACCAGACATCCTGTGGTGGCCTCCGCATACACCATTACCAATGCACAGACCTTCACACTCACATGTATGCACCAAACCCCTCCACACACATAAATGCATACATACATTTTAAAAGAAACAGGGAGAAATAATAAACAGTGTTACAAATCAGAAAAGAGGGGGAAATTGAAAACCAAGTGAGAGACAGCATCAGAAGGAGCAGAATGCCATTGGGTACTGCCGAAAATTGATAAACGGCATGAAAGATAAACATGAAGTGAATTGGCAATGATTAAGAGAAAACGTATTAAAAGGAAGGGCTGGAAGTGTATCTTCGTGCCCAGAGTGCTGTGTAGCATGCATGCGGCCCGGGCTTTGAAAGCCAGTAGAGTGAGGAGAAATTGGAATCCATGAAAGGAATTCCCAATTCTCAACTTAAATAAACATTTAATATCAGACATATCTACCCAGAAAAGAAGCCGACACTATGAAATCAGCCAGCCAGTTCTGTGGATGTCATAAAACTTTAGGTATACAGCTATGTACATGGGAACCTATGGGCATTTATTAAAATATTGCTTGTTTGTTTTTAACGTTTTGAGAGAGAGTCTCATGTATCCCACAGATGGATTCAAACTTACTTTGTTGCTGAGACTTGCCTTGAACTACTGACCCTACTGCCTCAGTCTCCCAGGTGCTAGAATTAAAGACAAATGGATGCTGGAACTTGAGCAAAAGTTAGTACTGATACCAATGAATATAATCATGCTTTGAAAGGATTAGACAACTTAGGTACAACAAGCACACTCAAAAACTTCACAAACTGCTAAGCTGACTCAAAAAAAAAAAAAATAGAAACCCTGAGAAATCCTTTTTAAAAAAAAATCCTAGAAGTTGAATTTACAGCAAAAAACCATTTACACAGAGTCTAGGCACAGGTAAATTCACTAAGCATGTGCACACATGCACAGCACACACAAGCGCCTAAGGAAGTAGGCAAAGGAATTCTTCCTCATCCAAGGCAGGCAAACATCACAAGAAACTACACTCTATGGCAGCGGTTCTCGACCATCCTAATGCTGAGTCCTTTCATACAGCTTCTCCTGTTGTAGTGACCCTAACCATAAAATCGTTTTTTGTAGCTACTTTGTAGCTGTAGTGTTGCTATTGTTATGAATCATAATGTAGATATGTGTGTTTTCTGTTGTGCTTAGGTGACTCCTGTGAAAGGAACATTCAACCTCCGAAGGGATGGGCACCCACACATTGGGAACCATTGCCTTCTGTCCTTCTATCTCCCTGTCTTAGGCAGGGTTTCTATTCCTGCACAAGCATCATGACCAAGAAGCAAGTTGGGAAGAAAATGGTTTATTCAACTTATACTTCCACATTGCTGTTCATCACCAGAGGAAGTCAGGACTGGAACTCAAGCAGGTCAGGAAGCAGGAGCTGATGCAGAGGCCATGGAGGGATACCTACTGGCTTGCTTGCTTCCCCTGGCTTGCTCAGCCTGCTCTCTTATAGAACCCAGGACTACCAGCCCAGGGGTGGCACCACCCACAATGGGCCCTCCCCCCTTGATCACTAATTGAGAAAATGCTGTTCAGCTGGATCTCACGGAGGCATTTCCTCAAGGGTGGCTCCTCTCTCTGTGATAACTCCAGCTTGTGTCACATTGACACAGAAAGCAAGCCAGTCCAGTCCCTTTTCTTTCTCTGCCTCTACTCCCTTCCCCAGACACCCTTCCCACATCCCAAATAAACTTCCTTTTCTACTAGACCTGTCATAAGGCTGATACCGGAGGGGGGGGCACTAAGGCACCCCCTCTCGCTGCATCATACAGTGTGATACAAAATATCAATGTGTGTGTTCATATGTGTATTTGGAGTCCAGACGTCAGTATCAGGTGTCTTCCTCACTTGCTCTTCACCTCAGTTTTTGAGACAATGTCTCTTTCCTGAACCTGGAGCACAGGAATGGCTGACCAGCAAACCCTCACATCTTCCTGTCTCTCCTTCCCCAGCAGACAGGTCAGCACTGCATTTACTGGGCTGTTTGTTTTTGTTGCCCTTGTTTTAAAGGGTGCTGGGTATCAAACTCTGGTCCACGCTTATATGCAAGCATTTTCCCCACTGAACCATCTCCCCTGCTTTTGAAACTGTTTGCCATCAGCCTGAAAAGTCCAGACCTCTGTATCAGAAACTGGCTTCATAATGGCACTAAAAAGCAAAGCTGGCAGTGACTTCCAGTCTAGAGACTAAGGGCAAAACACTTTCCCTGTTCTTTTCAGCCTAGGGAGGCATCCAGCAATTCTTAGCCTGAATGTAACTGGGGGGAGCCTCTCCCAGACCACAGAAATCAGAATGTAACAAAAGAATTGTTACTTCACATAGCAAATGCTCTTAGACAACAGAACCAGCTGCCTCGTGTGAAGGACAACCCCGGCCCCAGTAGCTTCTAATTACCATCTGTGTTTTCAACATGTGATCCTGTTACAATCCATTTATTTAAATATATTTTATTTTCATAGGGCATTAACAGGGCAGAGTAAAATTCTCCAGTTTCCTGGTTTTCTAGATTCATTTTGTTAGGTCCCAAACTCAGGACAAAAGGCTAATTGGGTTGCCTTTTTAAGAGATCACAGAGGACCTGGCCATCAGGATTTTCCAGCCTCTCTGTTTCAGAGTCTCTTGACTGGTATACCCTAAACTCCCCAGCCTAGGGGCTGGGTTTCCCTTCCCCCTAGCCTCTCTGATTCTTATATATAACTTCAGCCATTTTGGCTACTGGTCCTTTTTTACCTCTTGGGCTCTTGGTCTCTGGGTTCCCAGATAGTCTCTTTGCTCCTCTCTCCTCCCACCCCACCCTCCCTGGCCTGGGTCCATCTGGACCCTTTCAGATGCTTCTGGTTATGCTCTGCCTCATTTCTACAATAAAATCTCTCCCCCACTATACCTGGGAGAGTTATGTGCTCATTATTGTTTTTAAAGATGCATGTCCTTTACTAATGCGTGAGGATACCGGTGCAATTAAGGGGCTCTGTTCCAAGATTTCTGTCAGTCATTGGAAACAGATGTCCTTCTAGTATTAGCAAATATAATTAGGAAGAACTGTCTGGGCTGAAGAGATGGCTCAGTGGTTAAGTGCACTGGCTGCTCTCCCAGAGGTCCTGAGTTCAATTCCCAGCAACCACATGGTGGCTCACAAACATCTATAGTGTGATCTGATGCCCTTTTCTGGCATGTAGATGTAGATACAAATAGAGCACTCATATGCATAAAATAAATAAATAAGTCTTTTAATTAAAAAAGTCAGTGTATGGACTATACACTGGAGAAGAAAACAGATAGTGTTGGCACTTAGTCTAGGCTCCGCCCCACAGTTACCTGGCAACATCCAGGTGTTCCTGACTCACTATAAAAGGGGCTGCTTGCCCCTCCTCTCTCTTACCCTCTTGCTCTTGCTCTCTCTTCTTGCTCCTGTTCTCCCACTCTCCCCATTCCTCCCCCTTCTCTCTCTCCACATGCTCATGGCCAGCCTCTACTCCCCCCCACCTTTCTCTCACTCCCCTCCCCATGCCCTGAATAAGCTGGTACCTCTGAGGCACCCCCTTCCCCCACACCTTACCGCACCCCCACCAAACATATCCCTTCTCTCCTATCTTTTTATAAAACACAACAGATATGACAGTTGGGTGAGTAGAGACCCAAGGTAATTTATAGTTTACGCCCAGATATGAAACTTTATAATACAGTTTATACAACAAATATGCTAAAATGTTCTGGTCACAGCTCATTTGACGCACACACTTTACCATTACTGGAGAGCTTCTTGAAGTATTACGCTATTAAAACATGTATTACCAGCTGTCTTGGCCAGGGCTTCTGTTCCTGCACAAACACCATGACCAAAAAGCAAGCTGGGGAGGAAGGGTTTATTGAGCTTACTCTTCCATGTTGCTGTTCATCATGAAACAAAGTCAGGACTGGAACTCAAGCAGGTCAAGGAGCAGGAGCTGATGCGGAGGCCACGGAGGGATGTAACTTACTGGCTCGCTTGCTTCCCCTGGCTTGCTCAGCTGACTTTCTTATAGAACCAAGACTACCAGCCCACAGATGGCACCACCCACAAGACCCCCCCCCCTTGATCACTAATTCAGAAAATGCCTTACAGCTGGATCTCATGGAGGCATTTCCTCAACTGAAGCGCCTTTCTTTACGATAACTCCAGCTTGTGTCAAGTTGGCACACAAAACCAGCCAGTACAATTGACCCCTTGTCAACTTGACACAAACACACCACCAATAAGCCTCAACCCTTACTTCCTTATTTGTCCCCAAGATCTAAACAACTTTAAAAGTCCCACAGTCTTGCATATTAAAAGTTCAATACCTTTAAAATATCCAATATCTTTTAAAATTCAAGGACTTTTAAAAATTCAAAGTCTCTTAACTGTGGGCTCCACTAAAATACCTTCTTTCTTCAAGAGGGAAAAATATCAGGGCACAGTCACAATCAAAAGCAAAAATAAAACTCCAACTGTACAATGTCTGGAATCCACTCATAATCTTCTGGATTTCTCCAAGAGCTTGGGTCACTTCTCCAGCTCTGCCCTTTGTAGCACACACCTTGTCTTCTAGGCTCCAGATGCCTGTACTCCACTGCTGCTGCTGTTCTTGGTGGTCATCTCATGGTACTAGCATCTCCAAAACACTGCTGTCTTCTGCTGTCACTAGGCTTCACCAATAGCCTCTCATAAGCTCTCACAGTACCAAGCCTCAGCTGCTCTTCATGACCCCTTCAGTCCTTGCCATCAATTGCAACTGAGGCTGCACCTTCACCAATGGCCTTCCTCGGCTTCTCACAGTGCCCAGCCTCAGCTGCTCTTCATGACCCCTTCATGCCTTCAAAACCAGTACCACCTAAGTGACTCTTACACCTTACCAATTCCTGCCACAGCACAAGGTACAACCTTGGCTATCTCTGGATCACAGCCTCTGTGCTCTCAGAAAACACTACCCAGAAGATTTCACCTCAATGATGCTGGTCTCTTCTTAATCACCACTAATTTCTTAGCTCTAGCTAACCAGCATCAATAGTCCCAGTAATGCAAAGTTTTTGCTTTAGTAGTCCTGGCATCTTATTAATCACACATGAATCTTCAGCCCCAGCTAACCAAAACTACAGAATCCTCACAATAACAAAATAGCAACGGCCCTGATAAGAGTTTTTAACCTTCCCTCTGAAATTTCACAAGCCACGCTTCCATCTTCTGCACTGTTCTCAACATTATCTTCCAAGCTCCTACACAACATTCCACAGAGCTCTTAACATCCCAATGACTCTTCTAGCTCAAAGTTCCAAAGTCCTTCCACAGTCCTCCCCAAAACATGGTCAGGTTGTCACAGGAATACCCCACTCCTGGTACTAATTTGTCTTAGTCAGAGTTTCTATTCCTGCACAAACATCATGACCAAGAAGCAAGTTGGGAAGGAAAGGGTTAATTGAGCTCACACTTCCAATTGCTGTTCCTCACCAAAGGAAGTCAGGACTGGAACTCAAGCAGGTCAGGAAGCAGGAGCTGATGCAGAGGCCATGGAGGGATGTAACTTACTGGCTTGCTTCCACTGGCTTGCTCAGCTGACTTTCTTATAGAGCCCAAGACTACCAGCCCACAGATGGTACCACCCACAAGGAGCCCCCTTGATTGACTAATTGAGAAAATGCCTTACCGCTGGATCTCATGGAGGCATTTTCTCAACTGAAACTCCTTCCTCTGTGATTACTCTAGCTTGTGTCAAGTTGACACACAAAACTAGCCAGTACACCATGTGTAAAACACTACCTTTTGTGCCTACTTGTAATCTAGCCCTCTTTTGCTAACCCATAAATGTTTTAAAGCTCTCCTTTGGAGTTATGACTATATTCTATTCTCTATACTGAACATTTTCATGCATTGCCACTTATTCCTCAGAACAACCTTATGTAAGTAATCATTGTTACCACAGAATTTAGGTTTCCAGAGGAAAAGTAATTTTCCCAAGGTCAAACACTGAAGAACCATGGATCACTGAGACACTATGTTCCACTTGCCGGATCTTTCTGTCCTGTGCAATGATCTCTGTGCTTTACCCATACAGTCAGATTGTGGCAGTTAGAGAAATGGACAGCATGCTATCTAGGGCATTCCATTATTTCTGGCTTCCTCCCAGGTCACAGACTCCTACACACTTAAAAAGAACAGTAGCACCCAACTCTGTGGCCAGGATCAGCAAGATCCCAGCAAGTGAGCATGGGCACAAAGAACTGTGTGACCTTCTTATAAATAGTGAATCTCTCTTCCCAGCCCCTTGTCCCCAACATGGGGACAAAGGAACAAAGGTAGCTCCTGCTGACTTGGCAGTGTGGGAAATGGGACCAGCAGCTGTCTTCTGCTCAAGGCTAAATCAACAAAGATCCTCCCCTTCAGGCTTTGAGTTTGAATTAGCTAAAATGTTTCTATCCAGTACTCTTCCAGTCATTGTGTCTCTATGGTTGATAGGCAAAGAACAGTAGAATCTAACTTGGGTCCACTTTAAAAAGGATTTGGTGAAAGTGTCCAATACTGTGAACATTAGCTCCCTTCTTGGTTGAAAGGATGCCACCAGGGGCCATCGTCTCTCCTCTCTATATCTCAGGCTGGCTTTCTTCTGAGTGATTGTAGACCCCTGGCTCTTTCAGAATACCAAATCTCTCCACCCCTTTACCCCCAGGCTTCAGATTTACACTGTCCTTACAAGAGAAGGACCTTTTGTTTTCCCACAAGTCTGGAAAGAGGTCCACACTGTAGCTGTGTTCACGAAGATAAGGCATTTCAAGGAGCAACATTGCTCACACACTGTTACCGTACACACTGTTACCGTACACACTGTTACCGTACAAAGACTGTGTGTTTACACCGCACCTGGTGAGAGGCAGCAGTTTCTCAAAGGAATAGATTTTATCAACTTTTTAAAAGTTTTCTTAGAAGGTAACAAGTATGCACTACACTGGAAGGGATTAGTAAAGCTGACACACCAGCAGGAAGTAGCACTGTTGGCTGAATTAGCAAAGAATGCCAAGTCCTTGGGGGGGGGGGGGTGCCTTAAAATGCTGAGCTCGAGGCACCTGTCGGACATTAAAATGGGATAATTTCTTGGAAAGGGAGATGAATTAGGAGCATAAAAGAAAGATTAATGTTTAAAACATAAATGTTAAAACATAAATTTGGTACATACTTAGGCACTCCATAGTATGCACTAAGAGCCTCAGTGTCCAAGTGGGAAAGGTCTTTAGTTCGTTCATTCATTCATTCATTCATTCATTCCCTGGGAGTGGTAGCTCAGCAAGAGGATTGCCGCCAGTTCCAGGCCACCTTGAGCTATGTCATGAGTTCCTGGCTAGTCTGAGCTACATAGTGAGCTCAAGGTCATATAGTGAGTCCAAGGCTAGCCCAAATCAGAGAGCAAAGCAGAGGATGATAACTGTAAGAAAACTGAGGCAGAGAAGATAGACTTGATCCCCACAGGTTGAGACTGATTTATTGCAACAGTGAGGGCCCCAATGCTATCCTGACTCAGGTTCTCATGGCCTGAGGTTATCCAAATGTTGATGGGGATGGGGAGTGGTTGGAGAAGGGGAAGAAAGGGATGAAGGAAGGGGAGGAGGAAGAAAGAAATAGGAGGACCGAAAGAGGCTGGAGGGGAGGAGATGAGTGGAGGAGGACTAATTCTCGTTTATTTTAGAAATCTCCAGACTTCATTGAACACTGCACAGAGCAGCGCTCAGCTAGTGGCTTCTCTGAGCTCACCTGGTCCGCCCCTCCGCAGGGTGAGGGCGCGGCGAACTACAACTCCCAGCGTGCCCCGGGGCTGGCCGAGCCGTGGGCGTGGCCTGCAGCTGCCACAGCAGGCGGGCGGTACCCAGTGGAATCTGCGGGGCCGAGCTCCCGGATGTGGAGACGTTGGGGCGGCGGCGTGGGAGGAAGATGGAAGCGCTGGAGAAGGGGGCCGCCACGTCGGGGCCCGCCCCGCGCGGACGGCCGTCCCGGGGCCGGCCCCCGAAGCTGCAGCGCAGCCGGGGCGCCGGGCGCGGCCTAGAGAAGCCGCCGCACCTGGCAGCGCTGGTGCTGGCCCGCGGCGGCAGCAAAGGCATCCCACTGAAGAACATCAAGCGCCTGGCGGGGGTTCCGCTTATTGGCTGGGTCCTGCGCGCCGCCTTGGACGCGGGGGTCTTCCAGAGGTGCGCATGTGCGGGAGCGGACCCGGGTCGGGGGTCGGGGTCCCCAGGGTCACCTGGGCCCCCTCTGCAGAGGGGCGCCTGTCACCTCTGGGCTGCGCTGATTGCCGGGTGCTGCAAGGCCCGGGTGGCAGCAGGTGCATGAATGGAGTGCAGAGTTGGGGCTCTCCAGCTTAGAGAGTCTTCCCTCACATTTGAGAAAAAAATTCTCTGGCTGTGAGGTTGTGAGTCAGCACAAAGAGGAAATGCTCCCTGCTTATGTACGAGGTATGGCTGTTTTATGGGTGTGGATGGTTTTAGCCTTCCTCTTGAACTTTGGCCTCACTAATGGCAGTTTTATGTCGAATCCTCTTGGCCTCCGCCAGATTGATTAGGAGTTACAAGTTGATGCCATTCATCAAAGGAGGGAGATAAAATCCTTTGCCAACAATGAATTTAAATGCCCATGCTAGCTGCAGCCTAATTCTGCTTGAATTTATTGCTACCTTTTGATGGTTTGGTTTTTAAGATGATTGATTCTGAAGACTGTTGATTCCCCATGTTATGAAGGCAGATTTTTTTTTTTCACCCAACCAACATTTCTTAAAAATTGGATAGCAAAATATATAAATGTATTAGTTTTCTTTGTGTTTTGACCCAAAGGAAGCTCTGGGTGGAGCCGAAGAAAGCTGGCTTCTGAAAAGAACACGTAATAGGAAGTGTGCTAGGGAGAGATATGGGAGTGTTGGGGATTTGGTTCAGCTCAGTGTAAACATTTCTTGAGCTCTTCTTTTTGCCATCCTCATGCAAGGAAATAGCAAGATGATCCGTGCACAGTTCTGCCCCTTACGGAGCTAGCTCACATTTGGTTTTTGTTTGGTTTTGTGTTTCTAAACCTCTCAGAATTCAGACTGCAAAGGAGTGAGAAGTTAATTCTGTATAGGCCACAAGGACAAAGTAACATCTGTGAAGGGAAGAGAGTTGAAAGTCAGACTGACCGTAGATTGACTCTCGGGTCCCATGTCAGGAAATGACTTTCAGAGTGGATTCAGAAAGGGTAGTAGAGCTGGAGAGATGGCCCAGCACTTGAGCATGCACTGTTCTTCCAGAGGACCCAGGTTCGGTTCTCAGCACCACTGTTGGCTAGCTCACAACTGCCTGTAACTCCAGCACCAGGAGATACCCTTTTCTGCTCTCCACAGGCCCTTGCACTCACAGGGACACAGTCACACTATACATTCTTTTAAAGGGGGGAGCGTAACTGACGAGATGGCTCAGTGGACAGAATGCTTGCCATGTAAACCTGAGGAACTGGCATCTTATTCCCTGAACCCACATAAAATCCAAGTGAGAGACTAGTGCATCTGTAATTACAGCAAGACAGGAGAATCTGGAAACTGATGGGCCAGCCAGCTTGGTGTACCCAGTGAACAACAAAAGAGAGACCCTGTCTCAAACAAGGTTGCAGGTGAGGACCAATGCCTGAGGTTGCTCTCTGACCTCCACACGTATACCAAGGCATTTATGTACTTACACAAATGCACACCACATACACAAAGGGTAAGTCTCTACATACAGTAATTAGGCTTAAGAACAAAAGATGAATCTTTTATTCAGCAAATGCTGTCTACCTATTATGTGACCAGTACTGCTGTCTTGAGCCAAGGGTTAGAGCAGCAGCAGGAGCCAGCCCATATAGAACCATGGCAGGTGCAGCCCATTCCTCCTCTGGAGCCATGGACACTGATAGAAAAGTACAAGCTGGCAGGTGGAAGGTGTCCCTGGAGGTGGCACTGTAAAGCTCATGCGGGGCTTCTGAGGAGTCAGCTTTTGCTCTAGACACATGGACACAAGATGGTCGTCTGTTTTCTTGGTTGTCTACCCTCTTGTGGTCTGACATCCGGTGTCAGCAGGCATTCGTGATCCTTGGAAACCTGAAGAAAGGTGACTGACAGGAGGTGATATGACTAGTAGCTGTCTTTGTGACGGTTTCCCTTACCCTTCACAGGCGAGCATTATCGGTTAATTCTTCAGGGAGTGTGGCAAAGCAGAGTGAAAAACACACTTGCTAGTCCCTGCCGCAGGCTGTGATGTCCTTGCTCCTCTCTGCACTTCCTGGTTGCCATGAGGTGGGCATCTCTGCTTCACTCACTGTGCCCTCTCCACCATGGTACTCTGCCCCACCACAGGCCACAATATTCGAGCCAAGCAAGTATGGAAAGACCTCAGAAAGTGAGCCAAAATAAATCTTTTCTTAGGTTGTTTGATGCATTTATCACCACACCTTCTACAGCTGAGCAACATACAGAGCGCATGTGTAGTATTGAACGAGATCCATTATTGTAAGTGCACAAGGTAGTATGCTCTGTCATAAGAATCTTCAATTTCTTGTTTCGGGATAGGCTGTCCCTTTCTGATGTCAAGCAGAGTGTTATGAGATTCATCTGCCTCTATATACATGACCATAGTCTGTTAGCTTAAGACATATCCCTAATTAGGGCCCCTTCTCACGACATACCCACCTGAGAAGTCACACCACCTCCAGTTGAACAGACTCAGTGTTCCAGGGAAGTAATGATGGGCTCAGAGACCCCTAGGCCCTCTCTTACAGAGTGAACTTAGGAAGTTTTCAGTAATAGAAACTCTCTTCCTCCAGGACTGTACAGACATGTGCCGTTCCTGTTCAGGTGAACTGCAGACCTCTGCAGTGTAACTTCTCTCTCCTCAGCCCCTGTGGGAAGATAAACCACAGTGGGCACTTGGCTCTTGAACTTGCATTTTTGTCCCCAGTCATGAGGATAGGCATTTGCTTCTCATCCCCTCTATAAGCTGTTCACAAATCCAGAAGGTTCTTTGTGTGGATTGACTGTTTGAACACCTATTGGTGCCTCTCCCTTGCCTCCCCAGTCGTTAAAAATGCTTCCGGTTTCCGATTTCAGGATATTGGAGTCTAGTTTCTTCCTTATTGCAGTGGCTTTGGAGAACAGCATGCCTTTTGTAGTTGTTAGTGTTTGGGTTCTTCTTATTTCAGTTAAGCCAAGTCCAGTGTGTTTTTATACACATATTAGTGTCCTGTGTATGATATTTTGGGTTTAAATTGGCAAATCACCTTCAGCTTGCTTTAGATTTGACTTCTAGTGATAACTCAGTCTGTAGCTATCTTATAAATACTGAGTTCATTTTTCCTAGTTTGTAGAAATAGAATTTTGAACCTAAATATCATTTTTTTGTGTTGCTTTTTTGTTATTTTGCATTGTTTTGGATCTCTGTTTTTGTTTATTTTGTTGGGGGAGGGGTTGAAACAAGGTCTCCCTGTGTGGAACTAGCTGGCCTGGGACTCAGGAGCATCACCCCACCCTGCTTCCTGAGCCTTGAGAGTCCAGGCACATATCTCGATGCCTAGACTAATGTTGCTGTACTTGTGCAGACACGTTTTCATCGCTCAGCTGTATGCATTGGTGGGAGCTCCGCCTTACTGTCTCTTCTGACGACTTGGTTATCTAACCTTCTTTTTCTTGTCCAAACAGCGTGTGGGTTTCAACAGACCATGATGAAATTGAGAGTGTGGCCAAACAGTTTGGTGCACAGGTTCATCGAAGAAGTTCTGAAACATCCAAAGACAGCTCTACCTCACTAGATGCCATTGTAGAGTTCCTGAATTACCACAATGAGGTTGACATTGTGGGGAATATCCAAGCTACGTCTCCATGTTTACATCCCACTGACCTCCAGAAAGTTGCAGAAATGATTCGAGAAGAAGGATATGACTCTGTCTTCTCCGTTGTGAGGCGCCACCAGTTTCGATGGAGTGAAATTCAGAAAGGAGGTAACCAACTCATTATACTAAAAGTCAAGCTTTGTTTTTGTTTTGTTAGCAAACACATTAGCAGAAAGAGAGCTAAGGAGCAGTAAGAGTGCTTGGTGCACAGCTTCAGTAGGCAATGACAGGATATCCCAGTCTAGATCTTGTTATAAAGCAAAATGGTAAAAACCAAATCAGTTCATCTCCCACTCTTTAGACATTCCAACCTGTGTTTCTGTGAGCTTGTGAAGCAGGCATGCCAGTTTTCAGAGCGGAAACTTTGTGTTTGTTCTTGGCCTGTTAGGGCAGCTCCAGACAGATCATACCAGAGCCTCCCCAGGGAAATCCTGAAGGGAAAGTGAGCACTGGTGATGTGCTAGTTAACTCAGCAAAAGTATTTCGGGTAAAGAGCTGACAGCTCCCTAAGTATTGCCGTACATTTGAAAGAACCTGGGAGTGACTGAGTAAACACCTCACTACACTTAGAGTGAGTGCTCTTCATGTGCTGTGACCCTTTGGAGCCCCTGGGAAGCAGAATACTGCTGATAAGTGGCATCTAAACCAGGCTGGCATTTCCTGGGCTGTTATGTTCCTTGTTTATGATGTCATAGCTGCTGTGTCAGTTGTGTAATCAGTACATCACAGGTTTCCTGTGACATTTTCTGCACTTGTTACAGTAGATGTGCCCTCCAACATGGTGGTCCTAGCAGCACTCATGCTGGAAGTGCTGACCATGCAAACTCAAATGTCCCTTATAAGTAGAGATGCATATTGCAGGGGGATGCGGAGACAGCTTGGCATTCACCATAGCATGTGATCCCCAAACATGTAAAAGATGGTTAGGCATGACAGCCTTCCATAGATCCAGCACTTAGTAGACGCAGACAGGGGGATCCTGGAGAAGTTGGCTGGCTAGAGTCATCAGTCTACAAGCTCTAGGTTTGAATGAGAGACCCAGCTGTACAAAATAAACTACAGAAAGATGGAGGAAAATGCCTGAGGCAGATGTCAGGCCTGCACTCATGTACACACACCCCCACACACGTTCCTTACATGTGTCACCATGTGTCATAGGCCTGTGCATACACCAAATAGAAGGAAAAAGCACACCCTGTGCTCCTGCGGTTTAGAGTGACTTCAGGGGTCACAGTGTCTTGTTAATAATCTTATATTTACAACATGGTATTGCTTTCTTCTGGCATTTTAAGACTGGTTTTTGAAGCCACAGCATGAAGATACCTTCTGTCTTCTGTGTTTTTCTCAGTGATAGCCAGCCACCATCTCCATGATTGTTTATTTCAAGTCTAGTGTGTCTTCTTCTCAGCTCCTCTTACCAGTCCCTGGTGTCTCTTCTCCACAGCATGGTGTGGTTCTGCTTTTCTTAGTTCCCCTGTGGTAGGCTGGAAACTATCGCTAGTGTGTGCTAGCTTTGAGATGTTTTTCTGCATGGTTTCTTTGTTCTCTTTCTAGATTCCACACTAAGTTAGTTTCTAGTTTGTATTTCTGTCGGCTCTGCTCTCTTTATTTCTCTGCTCAGTTTTGAGCAATCAGTCAATCCTAGCTGCTGTGCATTAGAGTGTATTAACTCTCTCTTCAGCCAGTTTAGCAGTTGAATTACTTCAGTTTTTTCCTAGTATGTGCTCATCCATTCCCTGTTGAAATTTCCATGTTTATCCATTTCATGCTATTTCCTTAATGTCTTTAGCATATTTGTGGCAATTATTGGAAAGTTCTTGGTGTAAATGCTAGCATTTTTGTTCCTTTCTCTGACTCATTTCTCCTACTGTTTATCCTCTTGAATGTGGCTTTCATATGTCTGCTTCTCTGAGTGTCTCATGATGTGGCAAGCACTTGCCATAAACATTGGAATCCACTTTTTCCTTCAGAAAGCACGTACCTTCTCTGAGACACAGGGATAAGGGGCTGATGATGGTGATGCAGTTGTCCTAGACTCACTAGACTGTAATTCCAGTCCACTGCCCAGTGCAGGTGCATGTTACAGGAAGTTCTTGTAGGTACAGTTGGCTCTCAGCTACTGTAGACAGGGGAGGAGATGCCAGTCTGTGGTGCTGTGAAGACAGGAGACACCAGTACATGGTTCTGTAAGGAAGGGACAGAGGATGCCAGTCCCATTGTCCTGGAAGGCTCTTGCCCCATCTCCCGGCCTGTCCCCTGCAGGGACTTGGTGGTAGGAAGAACTGGAGTTACAGTTGTGTTTCCTGTGTCTGACAGTCCATAACATCCATCAGTTAGAATTTTTCTCAGTTCCTCACTCAGCACAGCCTCTGCTTGGGCTGAGTGTGAGCCTGCTCACCATCCTCACACTCCATGACATGTTTCCCAGGGAAGGGCTTGTCCTGGCCCGTCTTGTTGAATCCCTGGATTTTTACCTGCCTGTCAATACACAATTTGAACATACATAAGACCTTGAGTTCAGATCTTAGCGCTGTATAATACTGGGCATGGGGGCACATGACTGCCATGTTTTCCCATCACTAAGGAAGTGGAACCAGGAACATCAGGAGTTTAACGTTATATTCAGCTAAGTAGGGATTTGAGGCCAGCCTGGGTTATATGAAACTCACCAACTCACCAAAAACAAAAACAAAAAACCCGAAAACCCACAAAAAGCTTCAATGATTTACTGGGAAAGTCCTTGTTTTCTATGACAATTCTATGAAAGTCCTTTCTACCCCTGTTTGATAAAAATACACACACACTGTATTTCTGCAGCTAGAGGTAATGACATGTAGACTAAAGAGGTTAAGCACACAATGACTTTTCCCAGCAAGTCCCAATCCTTGGACCTGTTCAAAGGTTGATGCATGTCCTCCAAAACCACAGAACGAACCCATGCACGTCTCTCAACCCCGAGTCTCTGAATTGCTTCCTGAACTACCTTTCTGATATTAAGTATCTAACGAGAGATATGATCATTAGGAATGTTAGCAGTTGGCCCTTTCATTATCTAGATACAGATGTCTGCATTCTGAGAGGATTTTTATTTGTGCTTTTAAAGTTACTAACAGTGTCTGTTCAAAGTGCTGTAGACTACTGTAGCCTTTACTTTCAGTGCGCGAAGTGACTGAGCCTCTGAACTTGAACCCAGCTAAGCGGCCTCGTCGACAGGACTGGGACGGAGAATTGTATGAGAACGGCTCCTTTTATTTTGCTAAAAGACATTTGATAGAGATGGGTTACTTGCAGGTTTGTACACTCGTTTCATAAACCTCTTCAACCCCTTCCGGCTTGTGTTGGGAGCTCTGGGGGAGACGCTTGGCCATACCATTCCCTGAGGAGGCAGGGTTACCATCTCTGATGTGGTCCTGCAGTGTGACCTCCAGGTGATGTGGGCTTCCCAGTAACCATCTGTGGAATCTGTTCAGTTGAACATGAAGGTAAAAGCTGGGGTGAGGGCTGAGAGTCCATGGCCTCCTGTGGTTGCATTAGCCTACTCGGTGGTGTGTGGTCCATACTAGGTTATAATTAGACTGTGGCTGTGTGGATACATAGTTTCTACCACGTCACAAACAGAAAACAACCAATTCAGCAGATCTGAGAGAGCATCCATCCACCTGGTTTTCTCAAAGGCCAAATTCTCTCTCTGGGTCACCTTGGCTGTATCGTTCTGTGTGCTCGCTTGCTGCTCTCATTTTTGAGAGGATTGACAGTCTCATTCTTAGAGCCTGCATGGCTACATGGTATACTTGAAAATTGGTTCATTTTCACCATAGATGACAAGCTCTCTTACAGCGGGCTGTGGGAAACACTATGTGGGTTACCTACAGCAGTCTGCACAGCAGTCGGGGAACATGAACACTGTACAGAGGAAACAGCTGCAGCTCTGAAAATTAAATAATGAGCTGGCTGGGGACTTAGCACTGACCCCCCCTTCCAGAGGACCCAGGTTCAAGTCCCAGCACACACATGGCAGCTTACAGCCTTGGTAACTCCAGTTCCAGCAGATTCAGTACCCTCTTCTGGCCTTCTTGTGCACAGACATGAATGTAAACAAAACACATTCTATATACATGAAAATAAATAGACTTTTAAAAATGAAATAATTCAGGACAGAAACAATACTGCCAAAATTGAGATAGGCCCTTATTTTACAAAAAAGTGGGGGAAGCAAGATGGGGAGCATGGATAGAAGGAGCTGGGGGTTGGGGGAGGAGTGGGGGAAATGGCTCTGGGTAAAGCACTTGCACACAACTGTGAAGACTGAAGTTCAGATCCCCAGAAGCCACCAAATGCCTGGGGCACATGGCCCTACCTGTAATAAAAGGGAGAGCAGGCATCCCCTGGCCACCTTGGCTAGCTCGGGTGGTCTGTCCCAGTGAGTAAGGTGGAGCGACTGAGAGAGACTCCCAGTGTCAGTCTGAGGCTTTCACATGTGTATGAGCATACACCTACACGCATGGATCCACACACGGGAACATCATGCAGTGAAGACAGTTTAGTGGTGGTCTGCCTTCTGAACATGCAGAAGACTAGTTTCAATTGTTAACACCAAAAGAAAAAAACTCTCTACTCTAAAATTTCTCCTGTGATTCATGTTCTGAGAACAAATGATTTTCTTCCTAGTCTTTAGGCCAGTACATGCGCACACGCACACATACACACACACACACACACACACGCACACACACAATCCCTAGTCCTTTTCTAAGGACACCTGTAGTCTAGCCCTTCCCTGATGTGTAGATAAAAATTGTGTTTCTCACTGTTAACAAGATTTGTGAAAAGTTTTTAATTTTCATTCTCTCATATATTACATCCCGACTGCAGTTTTCTCTCCCCCCTCTCCTCCGACCCCTTCCCTGCCCCAACTCTCCTCTCTTTGTCCCCTCCCGCCTCTCCCCAGATCCACGTCTCCATTTCCCTTCAGAAAAGAACAGGTCTCCCAGGGATATTACCAACTGTGGCATAACAGCCTGCGATACGGTTAGGTACACACCTCATTTCAGGGATGGACACGGCAGTCCAGTAGGAGGCAGAGGGTTCCTGAAGCAGGCAAGAGTCAGAGACAGCCGCACTCCCACTGTCTGGAGTCCTACATAAAGACCAGCCTATACAACCACAGAGAAGACCTAGGGTGTAAACAAGTTTTACAAATTAAGTTTTCCAATAATTGGTCTGATCATTGAAACAGCATCAGAGGAAACATTCTTCTCTTGCTCTGTGCCCTAGAATCTGCCTCAGCCTAGACATGCACTAGGGGACCTGAGACATCTGTACAATGGTGCTGTAGGTGGCTATTCCAACCCTGGCCAGGGACCAAAGACCTGAAAGCCTGGGTGCTGCTCTCGGGGGGCAGTAGGGAACTTGTCATCTGGCAGAGGGAAAGCAGCGAGTCAGGGTTCTAGAAAGCTGCTGCAGTGAGAGTCTGGAAGGGAGGGCGTGCTTTCTGCCCTTTCACCTTAAAACAGACCTGCTGAAAGGAACACAGGGAACCTGCACGGTCGACAGGATTCAAAGTCCATTTGCTTGGCTTGAAGTTTCTTTTCAGAATAATAATTTTGGGTGTGTTGCTGTTTTACTAAAGTCTTTGTTTTCTCAATGTAAACCCAAATCCAAGCTGCATATACATGAGTAAATATCAGAATAACAGCATTTCTGTTGTGTTTAGGGTGGAAAAATGGCATATTATGAAATGCGAGCTGAGCACAGTGTGGATATAGACGTGGACATCGATTGGCCGATCGCAGAGCAAAGAGTTCTGAGGTAAAGGAGGGGAAGAGCCTGAGATAGCCTGGACCAAAGCCCAGGTCTATCTGTAGCACCTTTAACTGGCCTTCTAGACATCGATTGGAGACAGTCTTTGTACTCGGTTTCCTTGAATGGGGAAGGCGTGTGTACAAAAAACGCTTGCAGTGACTTACCGCCAAGCTGGGAGACGCAGTCTGGCTGGCAGTGCTGCTTACAGGGTCTCCCGTTCTGCCTGCAGAGTGTGCAGTGAAGTAAACTAATGCGAAATGGCTGAGTGACCCAGGACACTGCTGTCTGCCGCTGCCTGTGGCCGGAGAGCACGTTCGCACTGTTGAATTTGTGCTCACAGTTCTCTCTCGGTTTCTTTCAGGTTTGGCTATTTTGGAAAAGAGAAGCTGAAGGAGATAAAGCTTCTGGTCTGTAATATTGATGGATGCCTCACCAACGGCCACATTTATGTATCGGGAGACCAAAGAGAAATAATATCTTACGATGTGAAAGATGCTATTGGCATAAGTTTATTAAAGAAAAGTGGCATTGAGGTGTGTGCTCCCTTAATACAGTGGCACCCACAACATCCTGATTCAGAGAACATTCCAGGAATTAAGACGTTGAAAGCTCTCTGTTTACATAAGGTTTCTGAGGTTTGCTTGGTGTATTCCTCTAGAACTCCTCTTGTCAGCCATTAATATTTTGTACTTAGTCATATTTTAAACACATTTCTTCATTTTCCATAGGACCTTAAACAAGAAAAATTTCCTCAATTAGTGTTAGCAACTAGAAAGTGGCAAGCACCGTGTAGATTTTTAAAGTATGGCTTATTTGTGTAAATGAAATTAATAATCCAGAAGAACGCAATGTATAAGTATTATCTTTCTTAAAATGAAGGTTAAGCCAGGTCCAGTGGCACAGACCCGAAACCCCAGCTACTAGGGATCATGAGTTCAAGGACTGCTGTAACTCAGCAATACTTTGTCTCAATTAAAACATGGAAAGGAGGCTGGGCTGTAACTCAGAGATAAAACACCTGCTTAGCATGTGTGCATGATACCTTGCATTCAGTCCTTAGTGTGGAAAGGAAAAAAGTAAATACAGTCACTAGAAATGTTGAACATGTGATGCTCTGAGCAGTTGACCTACAGGAAGCAGGCTGTGTGTCACTGGCCACAGCTGGTGTGTTGCCTTGATAGGCCTTGGAAGTGAAGCAAGCCTTGTTTTCCTAACCGGCCCTTCAGGGGGAAAGGAGACCACTCATTTGTGACTTGAGTCTTCCCGGCTTGATTCACTGTCAAGCCTGTCTGTTTCCCCCCCTAACGTCCCATTTCTTTTCCAGGTGAGGCTCATCTCAGAAAGGGCCTGTTCCAAGCAGACGCTCTCCGCCTTAAAGTTGGACTGTAAAACAGAAGTCAGTGTGTCAGACAAGCTAGCCATTGTGGACGAGTGGAGGAAGGAGATGGGCCTGTGCTGGAAGGAAGTGGCTTATCTCGGTGGGTCATCTGAGGATCTGCTTATCCTGTCAGAAATAACCAGAAGGGAAAGCTCCTAAGTGACTGTGAGCAAGTGGAGATCTCTTAAGCTGCAGACCAGAGTATGACATTAGAACAGTCTGGGCCAGTGAGAAGGCTGGTGGGTAATAGCAGTCACTGCCACGTCTGGTAACCAGAGGTCACTCCCCAGGAAACATCTGGTGAAAAGAGAGAAATGGCCTTTGAAAGTCATTTAACCTTTAACTCTTGAACCTTCACAGGAAAGCCATGGCGCATGCTCATCACCACCACCCACACACAGATAGATAGCTACTGAAACAGCTATTCTGAAGCCTACCGTGACAGTGTGTGCGCCACCACCCACACACAGATAGATTGCCATTGAAACAGCTATTCTGAAGCCTACCGTGACAGTGTGTGCGCCACCACCCACACACAGATAGATTGCCATTGAAACAGCTATTCTGACAGTGTGTCAGAGTCGGCTAGTGGTGTTTGTCCAGCACATACTGTGATGTCATGCTGTTACCCTGTCAATAAGCTGGAGCTGTCAGGAGTACAGAGCTGTAGGGCTGTTACAGAGACTGTACGATCTAGGCAAAGAGCCAGCGTTTCTGATACACAGCATTTTTTACTATTTGCTTTTTAACCTACAAATTTTAAGGAAGAAATTGGGGAATGTGCCTCTGATGGAGCAAAAAAAGAGTCCATCTACTATCCTGCACAAGCAGCGCGTGCACACAAGTGGACACTAGATAGCCAGCCAGTAAGGACTGTGCTGACATCTGTGTTTATTGGCATGTTCAGAGCTGTGTGAGAGTTTCAAGTTAGTGCTAAGCAGATGTGCTTAACTGATCCCTACTGTGTGCACTTGTGGAATAGTTGCTAGAACTATAGTATCAAGCCTATAGAGCTGACAGCCTGATGATGTCATCATTTAAGTATTAAGAAGAGCTAATGGCTATGGTATTCAGTGACCACATACAGATAGTGCACAAAGTAGACACGGACAGATGACACCAGCCTCAAGAATCTCACACAAGCCTGGGTTCTTGATGTGCTGGGACAGCTTTGGAGCCCAATATAAAGAACAATCCAATGGGACATTTGTTAGAGAAAGCACCACCTATGTGATCCATAGGATCCTTGCTGTACCCATTATCCATGAGGGTCAAAGAAGCTTCCATAGGACTAACTCTGCATGTTCATAATCAAAGAGCAAACTAAACTAACATTAGAAAGAAAAACAGAAGGCTTCACATCATATAGGAACTGAGTCATTTATGTAGGCATAGGCCGAGAATCAGACTTCAGAAGTCATTGACAAAGGAATAGTGATAATCATCCTGGATCATACCATTTGTTTACATTTAAAAAAAATGTTGCTGTGGTGAATTTGTATGGCTTGAACAGCCTGTCAACACACACACACACACACACACACACACACACACACGCACGCACAACAAAACTTGGAAGTTAGGAAGTAGAGAATACTTTGTAAATGTTTACTTCTAAAAACAAACACTGTTTCAAAACGGCACATAAATGTATAAAAATACATTCCAGGCCTGGAAAATGGTTCACTGCTGGCTGTTCTCAGAGAACACACATGGCAGTTCACAATCAGCGCTCACTCCAGTCCAGGGGATCCAGCCCCTCTTCAGGCCTCCAGAGCCACTGTATACACATGGCACAGAGACATACATGCAGGTCAAACACTCACACACATAATAGAAATCTTTTAACAGTATTAGTACTGTGCCCGGCATGGTGGTGTGTGCCTGTAGACCCAGCATGGGAAGGCAGGAGGATTGTAGGTTCAATAACTCGTAAGAAATATTTAAATTCAGACAGGATTATATAGAGTAATGCTGGTGTGACTTTTCAGTGGAAACCATTCCGTTTAGTACACTGAGTTACAGAAAAACATTTCTGTGGGTGGACACCAAGCACTTGGGAGGCAGCATTTTCTCAGCACTAGCTGGTAGTCATATCCAGAAGAGTGACTGTTTCACTGGTGGCCTCTGGTGTTTCTTCTAAAAGAGGTGTTGGACAGGGCAGGCAGGAGAGGGTTTGCTATTGTGATTTAGTATTTACGTCAGAGCTGTCAGTGTGGCAACTTTCCTACACATAGGCTATGACATAACAGTAGAGAGCAGTTGCAGCTGGAAGGGGGACTGGATTAGCAAGTGCACCATGTAGACTTGGCTCCTGAGTTTTAAATTTCGAAATGAAAAAGGTAGTTCAGAAGGCCTTGGAGAGGGGGCTTCAGGCCTGAGTCTGAAGAGCCAACAAGATGGCCCAGTGGGTAAAGGCACGTGCGGCAAAGCCTGATAACGTGAGTTCAGCCCTCATGACTCACATGCAAGGAGAGAAGCAGCTCCCACAAGGTGTCCACTGCCTTCCATGTGCACGCACACACACTAAGTACATGAGTAAGAGAGTGACTGGGCAGCATCTGACACGGACCCGGGCCTCCGTGTACACGTGTTCCTACACACAAAATGACAAGTTTTGAGATGGTTGGTGATATTTGACCATAATGGGTTATTAAATTATTTCAAGGAATTATTATTTATTGTGTGAGTTTGATAACTATATTTTTTTATTAGCTATAAATGCTTAAAAGTTTGGGAATAAGGGCCAGGGTGTGGTGGCACACACCTTTAATCCCAGCACTCTGGAGGCAGAAGCAGAATCTTATCTGGGAATTCCTTCCACACTCTACCTCCAAGAAAACTAGATTATAGGGCATAGAGAGAAATAGTGATTAAATAATCTAAAGCTGAGAATTCCCACATATGATAGCTTGGATCCTTACATGTATTTGATTTTTCACTCAACAAGGCTATCATTTGTAATTCAAGTACAGAATTTCTGATCATTATAATATACACAGTAGGTAAAGGGCTTGCTCCATTCTCCCGCCCTCCCCATTCTCACCTGTACTTAAAGGTGTGGCTTTGTTTGTATGATTGTTAGTGTTCATACGGACATAACCATTACTTACAGGTTGTGGTTTGCAGCGTTTTGCTGGAACATCCTGTGTCTCTTCCATATTGAGCAGTTTCTGTCTCGCTCACAGGCAATGAAGTGTCTGATGAAGAATGCCTGAGGAGAGTGGGCCTGAGCGCTGTCCCTGCCGACGCCTGCTCCGGGGCCCAGAAGGCTGTGGGGTACATCTGCAAATGCAACGGAGGCCGGGGAGCCATCCGGGAGTTTGCAGAGCACATTTTCCTCCTGATAGAAAAGGTTAATAACTCGTGCCAAAAATAGAGGTTGTTGGAGAGTGGAGGAGGAGGCCTTTCCAGCCGCTTGGCTTTGGTTTTGATCCCGCAGTGAAATCTGCCAGCGCGTGATCTGATTTGTGAGATACCTTACTCTTCTCAAAGCTGAGTTTTCTCAATCATTGTTCCAGAATCCACGACATAATTATGTCTGCTTTCCTCTTGATGCAAGGTAATTACTGAGGGATTGACCTTGTCTTTCTCGGACTTCTAGTGAATGCAAGTCAGACATCGTAAACAATCAACTTTGTATTGTGCCCTGTCAAACTGTGTTTGTGTGGTGTTAATGGTTTTATTTATTTAAGGTAGTGTGTCTGTTAAGACACACCTGTGTTAATAAAATTACAGTTCACAGACTTGTTGAAGTTTCTGTACTGTAGAAGATACTTTCTAGGCATTTCCTTTGTATAGATTCAGAAACAAGCAACTGGACACCAAGTATGAAACATGGTGACTGCTTTGTGTATGCACACAGAGAGAACACACACAGGTAAATACAGAGATCTAAATATGTTCATGCCTGTGCTTAATTGATTTAGAGATGGCAGAATGAACCATTGGCAGCTGTGGCTGAAGCAGTGCTACCTTTATATGCTGATCTCGGCTTTTACTGTGTCTTCTGTGGCCAATGCAGATTTTCTCCACTGTATTCCAAGAGCTAGGTAGGCATCAGCTCATAAATGCAGACACTTAACAAATAGGGAATGTGGCTTTCAGAACATTTACAGCTCTTTCCACCATTAAAAAGGAAACCTATTAGTGCTGACTAGTAGGTACCTCATGCCCACCGTATGTAGCAGGCAGTTCTGTCACTATGGAGCTGTGGTTCTGAGTCCTCCCTAGAAGGCAGGCACAAGTTAGTGGAAGAGATAGGTGGCTTTGTCTTCATTTCTTTGCCTCTTGTTCTGACTTTGCTCTTGACTTCCTGTGTGTGCCATTGTGTGTCCCCCAAGGTTCTTGCCCTGAGTTTCACCTCTGACCTCAGCACAGGCAGATCTAACTGCCAACCCCTAGTCTGTAGGCGGGCCCTGGTTATATCACAAGACAGTTTGTGTAACAAACCATAGCTCTAGACTTAGTCCGTGAACTCACTGACCCCATTGTAGTAAGACATTATGGCCTAGGAACCATGGTGGCACATGCCTAGCACTCAGGAGGCTGAGTCAAAAGGGTCAGGTGTTCTGTTCCATGTGAACTGTCCCAAATCATTTAAAGTGAGTTAAGACAGATTTCCTCAGTTTCTCCTCTGTTCAAATAGCAAGTTCTGAGTCTGATGCTGCCAGCCCTACACCCTTTCAAGTCGTCAATGGCTTTTCTAGGTCCTTTGTTCACATGTTTGATGTTGTCTTTTGCAGAATCTTCTAGGGTCTCCATGCTGACCACAGAAAACAGCTACTTCAAGTCACACACTGGTCACAACCTACTGTTTTCAACCCACTTCTGATTACACTGGGTTGTCCCAGTTAGTGAAGGGTTTGTGGTTTCTCCTAACAGTGCCTGTGTTTAGCCTGTTGTCAAATCTCACACATATCAGCATGAACTGGTCTCTCCTCAGAAGTGTTCTCACTCGGGAGCTACTGTGTGAGAAAATAAAGCACCCTAGGGCCCTTGTTCCATTCACACAAACTCTATACAAGGCAAGAATGCAGCTTCACTGCTGAAACTAGTACTTACATTTCCACTGATAGAAACCCTGGTCACGAGGATCTGTGTTCAGCCGTGGCAGGCAGGAGCTCGCAGATCAACACCAGCATCCTCCCAACAGAAAATGGCCAGGCACTGATAGTGATACTTTTAGAGGTTGTCTCAGTAACCCAGACTCACCCAGAGAACCTCAAACTTCCCAAGGCAGTTGTAGCCAGATAACATGGAAAAGTACCTTAGTAGTATCTGATAAGGCCCAGCATGGGCTATACAGTGAGAAACACTTGGAAGTTGCTGGCAGGGCTGCTAGCAGGCTTTAACAGGATCTTGGGATCCAAGCAAGAGAATCCCCACGGCCATAGGCATAGGGGGAAGAGAGCTACTGGGAACCCTCTCCTTACTCCTCATAAGACTGCACCAATGTGAAGGCTCTTGCCCCACAGCTCAGGAGAATCCATTATAAACGACAAAGAAGACATCAAGGGAGCAGGCAGGGAACACCACAGGAGACAGAACCAAAGCCATGGGAAGGAGTCCTAGGAGGGGATTGGGCAGCTTAAAGAGTGATCATTTTAAAATGCCCTAGCTTCCACTCCTACACCTCATAAGCTCACCAAGTCTCCAGTAAAGTAAGTGATTGGCACTTCCTGCCCCGCCACACCACACACACACACACACACACACACACACACTAACCTGCAAGACATAGGCTTTCTCTTGGGAGAAACAAAAGAAAATTCCCAGGCCCCAGGCAAGGAACCTAGAAGAATTTGATTTCCCTGGTATTTACAGCCACAATAAAGATATAACCTACTCTCCAGCAAGATCGACAAAGTCCCCAAAGCCCCGTTTTCCACAACAAAATAAGCCTTAGCAAAAGACAAGCAATGGCCAAATCTAAAGAGACAAAGCAATGTGGTACCCATGCTCGGGTATGACATGTATGTTTATATTACCAGACAGGCAATTTATAACATCTGTGATTTGCTGTAAAAGGTGACAGGAAAGTTACACAGTGTGCAGGACCAGATGAGTAATGTCAGTAGAGAAGTGGAAACCAGAAGGATGGATTAGACTGGCCATGGTAGCTGGTGCCTGTAATCTGCACTCCAGGCTAACCTGGCTGTATTAGTGAGACTGTCTCAAACCCCTAGCACCATGTAAAAATGAATTAAAGAGAAATACAAGAATTTAAAGACATGGGGACAGAAAAGGTCTACGACCCCAAGTCAAAAGAGGTATAACAAGAATCTAAGCAAAACAGGACAGAAGAAATGCTTGAAGCAATGATGGCCAGGAGCCTTCCAGGTTAATGGAAAGAAAGCCTTGAAGGAACTCACAGGCAGCAGGGAGAACACCACAGAAGAATGAAGATGATTCCAGGTTGGCTTTATGGAAGCAAGAACAGCGGTGTGTAATGTTGGAATTCCTGAAAGAATGACTTCTGATCTCAATCTCTATCCAATGGGATTTTTGTTCAAGAATAAAAACCATAAAACATGCTTACACAAGCATACACACAAACCACCACCACCAACAACAACAACAAAACAACAAAGCCCTTCATTGCCCAGGAGAAGAGGAGGAGAAGGTGGTGGTGGAAGAGAGAAGAAAATGCAAGAGGTAGACTGCAGGAATGGCTGTAACGTAGTAACTGTGCAATGTTAGGTTAAGTGAAGCCAAGTGGAGTTACTGACACAGAGAAAAGATGAGGTGGATACACACTCCCAGGAAAGGAACCTGTGTGATGTTATTTAAGGTGTTTTGGGATTATTTCTACATGAACATGTTGGGACAGCCACTGGAAAATACTTGCTTTAAGATGCACACGGATAGAGACTGAAAAGACACAGCTCGTCCTGTTCTCCAGCAAGTCCCAGTGCATTGCCAGCATCCATGCTGGGTGCCTCCGTGGCACTGGGAACTTGTAAGTCGAGCCCCAGGGGATCTAACCCCCTCTTCTGACCTCCACAGGCACCTACAGATGTGTGCACATACACATGCACTGATACAGATGCACATAACACTGATATAAAAAGAAGTAAGTACAGAGTATATGCCGAGAGCAGAGCAGGTGGGCTTCCACCTTACCTCCTGAGTTGCTGAGCCTCTTCCTAGTCCCCAGCAGGGCTCTCTTTCACCCTCCCCACCCTCCTCACTAGTGACAGCACCAGCAGAGAGCTGAGCCCTCTCCTTTTTCACAGCTGGTAGCTCCATAGTCAATGTGTATTTTAAATGACAAAGACCAGAGGGGAAAGCCTAGCTGTTTAAGTGTCACTATCTTGTTCCAAGCTGGTGGGTACCTTAAGTTACACGTGTCACCTTTCAGGTTGGAGGACCAGTGCCTCTCCTGGGGGTGTTAACCTGTAGACAAGCCTCTTGTGACTTTGTTCACCCAAGGAGACTCGCTCACTTTTCATACACATCCAATGACTATATGGCGACCTAGCACTGTTGCCTGGTTCCTGCAAGCCATAAAAGTAGGCGCTATATATCTTTTAATCCGCACAGCTCTATAAAGGAAATATTTTTTTTCCTCTACTTTATAGATGTGAAAAATTGAGCAATAGACAGCAGTAACTACTGGAGGTCAGACACTAGGTGGCAGCTCTAGAACATACCAAGGCAGCAGATGGGTAAAGCTTCCTTGGAGATGGCCCCTCAGGCACCTGCCAAAGCTCCTAAACAATCATTCACTATCATTAATAATTGTGCAAATATGTGTGCCAGCCCTCCCCTGGAGTGAGAGGTGTAGAACCTGGGGCTTAGGTCTAAGAGTCTGCATATAAGGAAAGCCTACTTGATGGCGTGTGCACACAGAATTGCTGGAACTCTTTAGTTGAAGAAGTTGGGACCTTGAAGTACAACAGGGTAGGGACCAGACTCAGAGACTGTCCTGTGCCCTCTTTCCTCGATACTCTTCCATGACAATCGTCCTTCTGGTTATCAGTCAGCCTCAGACATCTATTCCTACCAATCCTCTCCTACAGACCCAGACCTGTTTGGATGTGAGATTCCCAGTGCGGACTGGCCACCTTAGTATTTCCAAGATGTATGATCCCTGGGCTTCATGACACCCTGTTCCCCAAACAAATCACGAGTGCATTCGTGTCTATTTAGCAGAAAGCCTGACGCCCTGACAGGTAGAGAGCAAGACAGGAAAGTTGGGACAGGAAGTGGCTGAGGACATGTCACCAGGCTGCTATACACAGTGCTTCCTCCCATCTCTTGGGGGGTCTGTACCCCAGGAAGGCAACTCAGTGTAATGAAAGGGGGTGGCCGTTCGCCTCACAGGGAATAATGAAGCTCTCAAGTTCCCTTTCTTTGATTTGTGCATTTCGTATTCGTTGGAGCAGAAAGCTATGTTCAGACAAAGCTGTGCAGAGTGAAACGGGAGAGGCTGACGCTCATGTGAGCACACCATGCCCTGGCTGTCCAGGGGACGTGCAGGCAGTTCACGCCCAGCCACAATTAGCCTTCCACTTGATTGGCACCTCCGGAGGAGTATGGTGACAAGCCTTGTCACCCTCTGGCCTCAGTTTTCTTTGCATTTTGTGAAAGTCTTAGGGAGTTCCCACAGGTCTTAGGAGTCTCAGGGGAAAGATCACTTTAACTCACTGCCTAATGAAGGCTCACAGCTCAGGAGCTGAACATGCCAAACAGGATACAATTGACCTTCATTAGCAACAAAGGGAGAAAGAAACAAGTAATATTAATAGTATCTATTTGCATAATTGCCTTATTGAAACACTTCTGTCTGGGGTGAATAAACTCACTTCTCAGTCCAGCCTATGCTGCCTAGCAAGGTTTAGCTGGCCACGCTCATTTATTTTAATTAAAACCCACTGGGGCCAATTACTCAGGAATATATCCTCTCTCCCCAAAGCTTGTCTAGTCATTAGAGGGTACTGTCCGACAGCTTGGCTGAATGTCCCCTCAGCTGTCCGTGACACAAATAGACGCTGGTGAAGGGTGATTTAGGTAATAGAGTGTCTAAAGACCACTGTTTGCTTTCTCAATGGGAGCAAATTTTATGTAAGTTAATATAAACTGTTGAAATAAATAGCAAATTTGAAATGAAATGAAATCATGGTTTCATAAATAAGTGTATACACACCTATTTATCGTGTTATTGATTGATGCAGGATTTGATCCTATTGCATTCAAAGAGTCTCCTCTTTATCCCAAAGGTAAGGGTGATAACAACCAGATGATTGATAAGGGTTTGTAAGCCCTCCTGGCTGCATGTCACTACCATTGAAAACTTGAAACTACTCCTGTATATGTTTCAAAGAAACTGGGTGAGGTAGGGAGAACCCAAAAACCTGGTGGTATCTATTTGCCCGAATCTGTTTGCTGTAGTTTTGAGATGACAGCCCTCATACTTTGGAAGAGGAATCATCCAGATTCTTTATCTAAATGGAACACTGCAGATGCCTCTAAGTAATTTCTTAATTGGCTACTTGTGGGGCTGTGCTGGATTGATGGCTCATTGGCTCCTGTGTCCTGTAGCTTTTCATCCAGAGAAGCCATGGGAGCCACTTCCATGGCCTGCTCTGTTGCCTGAGAAATTTCCTCCTGGGTCTGTACCTGTGCATAGAGAGCCGGGTGCATTAACCCCTTTATAAGACTGAAGTAAAAGTCAATGGTGTGAAAATTATCTACACACAGTATTCCCCTTTGACACTGATCTGCAGTTGGTTGATTTTCATTGGTATTTTATAAATGTGTGAAGAATATTTCTATTTGATAGTAGTACAAGAGGAACTTGCCAGAAAAAAAGACAAGGTTAAAGAGGCTGGAAAGATGGCTCAGTGTGGAAAGAGTTTGCCCCACAAGCGTGACAGCCTGAGTTCTGACACCAAACCCATAGAAGTCCAGGCACATTGGTATGTGCTTGTAATCCCTCACACCACCCCCATGGAGGAGACTGGAATAGGAGAGTCGCTGGTCCCTGGGGCTCACTGGCCACTGAGTCTTAATTGCTGAGCCAGAAGTTCAGTAAGAAAATCTCATCTCAAAAGCAAGGTAGAAAGTGATTGAGAAAGACCCTAAACATTGACCTCTGGCCTACACAAACACACACATACATATGCACTCCTGTGTACATACACACTCACACTCTACACACGCAACGAACTTTAAAAATACTTATCATAAGTATCTTATGGTACTTTTCAACACATAAATACATATATATATATATATATATATATATATATAGTCTCACTGTAGCCCAGGCTGGCCTTGAATTCACTCTGCAGGTAAGGTTGGTCTTGAACTCAATACAAAATCCACACTGGCCTCAAATTTAGCAATCCTGCTTCAGCCTCCTGTATGCTGGGATGATAGGCATGCAGCACCGTGGCCAGCTGCCTACTCTTATGATGTAATTTGTCTGCCTTCTTGCCTTCCTGTTTGAAGAAGAGTGATTTCACCACACTCAGATTAGATTATTTTAGATAATATAAATAGTAACTATGTACTGTATACCTCGAAAAGCCAGAAGAAAGGATTTTTTAACGTTTTTTGCCATCAAGAATGTATAATTCCTCATCCAGTTACACAGTATAAACATACATTGAAACAATGACTATGTCCCCATTAATACATAAACTCTTACAGTTCTATGCCAACTAAAACATAACTTGTTTTTTTTAAATATACTAATAAACATTGAAAAACAAGCATGCATAGTGCACCGTGACAAGTGTGACTTCAAAGATGGGAGAAAAGTATAGAATTACATGTGAAATTCTCTACTCAGTCAGCTTACACATTCGTGTTTACAGGTCCAGTGAGTGGACCCAGGTGTCTTCACTCATCAGAGCGTGTCCATCCTGCAGACAAGAAAAGAAGCCACCATGGGAGACAGGAGGCAGGCTGTCTGAACACTCACAGTATATCTAGGAAGAAATAGCTAGTCCAGTGTGTTGGAGCTCAAACAGAATGGAAGGGAACAGACGATGAGGTTTAAATGCAGACATGACGTATTCAGCAAATACACAAACAGGGTTGTGATGTCAGAACGGAGCTTTCTAGAAGATTAAGAACTGGAGTTTGTCTGGGGACTCAGATCACACCCCATGGATGTTGCACATCTACTAGGCTGGGCTGGGCTGGTCCGAGCCTGGTGAACACACAGTGGGAAAGAATAGGACTCTTAACCAGCATGGGCAAGAGATGGATATTTACCTTATAATGCAAAGTGGGGATGGCCAAGAGTCAGAAGGAAAATAACAGTGGTGACCCTGGAGAATCGATAGGAGAAATGAAAATGGAGGCCAGAAGTTGGAAGCATCAGAGTCAGAGAAGGCTTTCAGAGCGGGTTAGAAACTATCATCAAGGGGAAGCCGGAATAGGAACTCAGGTCTGAAGTGAAGGCAGAACTGAAGCAGAGGCCAGGGTGGAGTGCTAACTGCCTGGCTTGCTCCCCTGCCTAGGGGTGGCACCGCCCACAGTGGGCTGGGCTCTTCTACCCAATCAGCAATCAGGATCATGCCCCACAGGCCCCTACAGACCAATCCGATGAAGACTCGTCCTCAGTGAGAGTCCCTCCTTCCAGGTGACTCTCACTTGTGTCAAGTCGGGGACAGAAAACTAAGTAGCAAGATGTGCATCTGTTGTAAGAAGCCTGGGGTATGTTTGGTAGAAGCGCGGTATGGTGTGGGGGAAGGGGGTGCCTCGCTGGCCTGGGCTGACTACGGATTCAGTATAGAAACAGAGTTTATTTAGGTCGTGGGGAGGGGAGTTGAGGGGGTAGTAGAGACAGAGAAAGACAGAGAGAGGGGGGAAGGAGGGTGAGAAAGGGAGAGGGGAGAGGGGAGACAGAGGGGGAAGAGGGGAAAAGAGCAAGAGGAGAGAAGAGAGGAAGAGAGTGAGGAGGGGCAAGCAGCCCCTTCTATACTGAGCCAGTTATATCTGGCTGTTGCTAGGTAACTGTGGGAATGCCAACAGCATCAACTCGCTTGCACACACAGGTCATCTTCTTCTCATCCGCACTGGAGTCCCTGTCTCCCCCTCAGCCTCTGCCAGGGCTCTGCTTCTCCATCTCTTCTTTTCTCCTCTTTCTGTGTGGAGCATGTTGGTACATGAAGCCTCCTTCTAAAAGATTCTCTGTGGAAATCTCGAACGGTGGTCCTCACCCTTCCTAATGCTGTGACCCCTTTAGTACAGTTCTTTGTGTGGTCAGTTCCTCCTGTTGTGGTAACCCCCAACCATAAAATTGTTACTTCATAACTGTAGTTTTGCTACTGCTATGAATTGTAATGTAAATATCTTTGTTTTCCAACCATCTTAGGAGACCCCTTATGAAAGAGTCAGTCAACCCCAAAGAGGTTGCAACCTACAGGTTGAGAACCACTCTGCTACACTTTGAGAGCAGAGAATCTTCAAACTTCACTCTCTGTCTGTGGCACGCGAAACACTGACTGGTCGTGGACTGAGATTCTCGGTTACATCCTTGGGTTAGTGACTGTCCCCGAGTTCTTATCAAAATTGGATTACAGCTTTAAGACAGTTACTTTACAGATCCAGGAGAGTACAATGTCGTGAGATGATGTCTTAGCTTCAGTGCTCCTTCTGGTGCTAGGAGGAGATATTGCACTCTCATGGGACTTCCCTCCTTCCCTCTCAGCCTCATCCACCTCCCTAGCCTGACTCTGATGGCCTTGTCCGCCCTGGTCACCAAGAACAGGTGTGAAGTCAGCTCTGCCGTGTGTCCTCCCAGCTCCAGTGAGAAAGCTGCACCAAGATCACCCTACTTTGACCTTCAGTAACTTTATTTACTTGAAGAAGTAAAGTGGCTAAAGCCAACCATTACAAATGTTATTTCGAAGGTAAGAGTTGCACAAAGCCAAAAAGAATGCTCTTTATTTGTAACGAACGCATGTGCACAGAAGATTTATACAAATTGAACTTCTTGCTGAATTAGCAACTATACACAAAAGGCCCCAATAGATTTGTCACTAAACATTCACATAGGTTCATAATGCACTAGGGCATAAAAATCAGAGTTCAGCTGAACTCAGCAAATCAGCCTCCTGCCCTGAGTTCAGCATTAAGACCTAGTCATACCACCGTTTTGATTTCCCAGCAAGCCTTAGGAGATCCTACCGCAGTAAGGAGAGCTGTGTGGGTGAACACTGAAGTTCACTGAGATTTCATTACAGTGCCCTCTAGTGGAAACCATGGGGTAATACACCTTACAGAGAGCGGCAGAGACTGAATTAGTGTTAGGATCGAGTCTGGAAGAGAGCAAGCATACTCAAAATACTATAAAGAATCAGAAGTATATAAACTTAACCAGAAAGTCCATTTTCAAAATTGGAAGATGAGAAAAATGTATAATTTGCGGTAACATTAAGAAAATGCAGGCATGCCCGACCATGTTCACCACGGAGTGACAGGAGCCAGTTAGGTTTCTCCAGCTTGATAGGATGGTGTCTATTGTTATTGTGATTTCGAAAAGTATTTCTCACAGACAGTTAGAAATGTCGAAATAAAAACATTAAGATATGGGTCATGATTGTCTAAATAGGCAGAAAATAACATTTTCTCAGGCATGTGACTTAATCCCTCTCCTGCTTTCCACGTCTGAGCGGCTCATGGAGGGTTTGCAGTAACAGCTTTTTCTGCCTAGATCCCAGCCCTGGCCTCACTGAACTCGCTGAAAATGGATACAGCGTTCAATGACTGGAGAATTTTATGCCTCTTTTGTTAATAATTCTGCTGTCATCAAATACGATGATAATAGTGTCTCCTGAGTGCCGCTTTTGACACATTCTTGAAGTACGTGTTTTTTCAGAAAGAACTATCTGCTTTCCACATCAGTAAAGCATATTTACATGTTTCCCAGGCGCCACGCGGCAGAAACCAGAACCCACTTCATTTCCCATCTGATTGCGAGTACTCCTTCATGCATCTGAGATTGCACAAACTCCTTTCATGCATCTGCCCACTTCACTGTTTCTCATCTTCTCTGTGAATAGTTCATCAAAGACTCTGTTCTGCTTCGGAGTGAAGTAGTTTATCCAATCACCCACCACTCCTGCAAACACAGGAAATTATCAGGCAAGAATCAGCCTCCATCCACAACACTCACAGAAGAAATCTGCCAGCTTCGCAATCAAATGGACGAAATGGGAGTGGTTGGTCTTTCCTGGTGATAAGATCATGGTGTGTGGGTGGGGGGTTATTTCTCACTTGCTTCTTCTGTGTTTGTAGTTACTTCTGTGATGGATGTATATTAATTCTCACAGTTCATAAATATTTATTTAGAGAATGATTTAAAATAAATGAATATATTTTTGCTGGCGTAGCCCAGGACAATCTAGAGTAAATGTGACACAGCGTAAACGCGGCAGTAGAAGCGCAAAGGTAGTTCATGTGTTTGCCTCCTCGGGTGCGTGCACAGTGGAAGCTGGTCTGAGAATACACCGAATGAATGAGTAGCTCACCTTAATTTCAGAAATGTCTTTTCTATGCAATGAACAATGGAGAACTGGGCACGTACAATGCGTTTGGTGATGAATGCACATAGTCTGCCAGCCTCTCTTAATTTGAAAAAATGCTGTTTTTTCATCCCCTCAGAGCTGCCTTCCTCACTTCCAATATGTTTCCCTTGTCACACTTGGGCTCAGGTTCCATCCCTGGGCTCTCCCTGTTCTAGGACTAATGGCACATTACTTTATCGCTACACTTGTTCTCCGTGGTCTTTTGTCTCCGGTTTGCTTGTAAACCCTTATTGCATAGTTCTGGTTGGCTTGAAACATAATATGTGGATCAGGTTGGCCTCAGATCTGCCTGCCTCTGTTTCCAGAGTATTGAAATTAAAGATATGCGTCATCATTCTCAGTGCATATGAAAATTAATATACTGAGATCATATTAAGATAGATATTGTGAATCGGAACTCAGAAAACTATGGCCTGTGTACTAAAACTTGCTCACCATTTGTTTTGGTTTTCATGTAGCTGATGTTAATTTAAAGACTTATTTATTTTATGTATATAAATGTATGTCAACGCTGGATGTATCCAGCAGGAGCCAGTCTTCCACGCTTACATCCAGTGCAAAGAAACCACGGACAGGTGGGACTTGCATGCTGTTAGTTACAGGTAGTGTGGATAGAGTTTCATCTGCGGATGTTTGCCAGGGTTACAAAATAGGTAGGGAAAACAATCATCACAGGGTTGTCTCTCTCTCATGTATGGGATGAGGTCTGAGAGCAAGGATTGCCTGGTTAACAGGAATCTCAAAGGGTGATGTAATAAAACACATGGGCATGGGGCCTCGAACTCCCCCCCCCATTACTCCGCCTCTTGTGATCCTTCTCTTCTCCTTTTTGTTCCTTTGCCTAGCTTACACACACACACACACACACACACACACACGCACACGCACACGCACACGCGCGTGCGCGCGTGCCGTAAGGTCTGTTCCACTTTGATTTTTCTCCAGAACGCCTCTTAACCTCTTGCCATTTCTGCCTGCCTTAAACTACCATGCAGTTCTCCTCTGCACACTCACAGTGTGCTCTTCTCTGCTCTTCTCTTTCTCTTGTCAAGCCTTCCCACCATCTCCGTCCACACTATTGTGGAAACTGCTCAAAGCCCGTGAAGAATTGACTGTTTGCCACGTGTTCCTGGCCCTGGCTTTCTGTCTAATTCTGGCCCAAATCTTTTCTTGGCTCCCTGGGGCTGCTTCATTCTCGTGGATATTAGGGTCTTCTGTCACTCTAGCTCTTGGCTCGCACCCAGACGACTCTGCCTCGTCCTCACAGCTGTCAATGGCTCCCTGACTGACTTCTCAACTAAATGTCATGCAAGCAGGGGCGACTGACAATGTTTCTCACCTAAACAGTTTCCCTTGGCATCTTGCTGAGTTCTTCTGTCTCACTTCCACTGTTCTAAAGCATGTGTGTGCTCTGCCCCTGCCAGTATAGCACACAGGCCAGCTTGTGCCAGGTCCCCTCTTCAACCAGGAACAAAGAGGTTGGGAAGAGGGGAGAGAAGAGGAGGGGATGGGAAGGGAGAGGAGGGGACTGGACGAGTCAGGACGAGAGGGGGCACTTCTCTCTGGCACCAATATCTTCTCTCCTTCAGTGTTCTTGGCACAGGCCCACTGCAGCACAGCACACCATTGCATCTTCTAGCTATGTATGTGACTCAGCTGTGGTTCTGACCCCGCCCCCTCGCTGGCATTGGCTCTCACTGTGGTTCTGACCCCGCCCCC
>JADRCH010000203.1:1726796-1738096 GCA_019843965.1 Rhynchomys soricoides | reverse complement strand
CCCTCCCTGGCATTGGCTCTCCTGGAAAGCATTCCTCCCTTACCATTTTCCTAACCGCTTTTCAAACTACTAACAGATCTACTGGACAGGATCTCCTTCTTTACTGGGGGCGTACGACCCTGCTCCCACACCCCCGACCCACATTCTTGGCCACAGTTGCCTGCTGTTAGCATTGTGCACTCCTGTCGGGAACATGAATTTCTGGAGGAGAGCTGCTATATTTTATTCAGTATTTGCATATTAGTTCTAGAATTAACAGCTTACTAATACTTGCTGAATTGAATGCTTGCCTCGTTTCTTAACCTTGGTTTTGTGACTCTGCCTAAACCACAACAATAGCAAATTTGCAAAGTTAGGATAATATCTGTTTTACACATGAGTTGGCAAACATTTGCTTGGGGGGTTGATTATATTCAGTTGGGCCAAAGAAGGGGGATAGATATTTGCTTTCTAGTAAGAATCGGCAGACACATATACTTACAAAACAGTTTGCCTTTGTAAGTTATAACAGATTTCCCCTATAGCTAGATAAAAATTTACACACTTCAAAAACAGTTTTAGGGAGTGCAGGGATGGCTCAGAAGTTAAGAGGACTGGCTATTCTCACAGAGGACCTGGGTTCAGTTCCAGTACCCCATTGCAACCAGTACCCACATGGTGGTTTACAGTCATTTAACTCCAGTTTTAGGGGATTTAATGCCCTCTTCTGACCTTCTTGGGAACTGCACCCACCTGGTGCAGACATACATGCACACAGAACACTCTTCCATAAAATATGTATTTTTTAAAAGATTCTATGTTCAGATATTTCCTACTTCTAATTCAAACCTGAAGAACTATTGGGAGAGATTTATTTCCCCTTCTTGCATTTCTATACACATTGAAAGCTTGAAGCACAGCTGCCGCCATCCTTTTGTACGCAGAGGAGATTGGTTCTAGAATTCTCTAAGTCACCAACATTCTGAGATGCACGTTGCTTATACAAAATGGCATCTAACCTCTGCTTGTATAAAACCTGCGTGTAACCTCCTCAGACGTCCTCCCGTGACCATTAACCATCTCTGCATTACTTATTACAACCTTAACACCACATACATAGTAGGGGCTTGCTGTTGTCTAGGAAACAATGAAAATGGAAGTCTGCACATGCTCAATATGGGCACAATGATGTCTCCAGGAATTTCAGCCTTCCGTGGCTAACTCCCAGATGAGCAAAGAACCTGTAGGAACTGAGAGCCAAACTCTCCCCAGCGGGAGCAGCAGCCTTAGCTGCCTCCTACCCACGCACCTTTCCTGAACACCAGGTTCCTGTCGGACGTGAGGGCACAGATGACATGATTGGGGTCGCAGTTTTCTTTGGCAGAATTATTTTTCATTTCAGTGAACGATGTACTCCGAGCGATCTTACCCATCTCGCTGTCATTCACATCGATGCCAAGGAAGGCAGTTATTTTCTTTAGGCTCTTAACAAAATCCTGGGCGATAGGAAAGTTCAGTGAGTAAGTGTGCCTCTTATCTGAATACCAATTCATTCCCCTGAATTTTAAGGCGAAATTCACCCATTGTTTTTGGTAGGGTTTCTCTGTCATCCTGGCTGGTCTGGAACTCACTATGTAGACCAGGCTGGCCTGGAAATCAGAGATCTGTCTGCCTCTGCCTCCCAAATGTTGGGATAAAGGCGTGCGCCACCACACTTGGTGAGTTTTCACTTAATTTGGTTTCCTCGGCTGAGCTGCTTGAGACTTACTTTTTTCATTTCTTCATAGAAGAGGAAAAGGACGTTTTTATCATTTTTATGTTCTTCCCAACTCAAAACGTGATCAAACCAGGAACCGTACACAACTGGAAGAGAAGTACATTACCGAGATACTGTTTACAACAAAGCTTCTCCTGCCTGGCCTTATCCACATCGACACTTGCCCGCTAGTCTGGAGAGAGACTACCTAGTCTCTACCCAGTTCTATTGCTGCTGGCCACACCTTCACAATCCTGTGGGTATTTTTTCCTTATTTCTAGTAAATAATTTTTATCACCATAAAAAGCGGCTGCAAAATCAAAGTGTACGTTTTTTCTCAAAGTGTACGTTTTTCTCAGTAATTATGTTCTGAACTTTTAAAGCTCTTCTAGGGAAACATTAAGATCAGTCATTTTCTCTAAAGGGTCATTCATAATTTCAGGTTTCTATTACAAAAGTTTATAAACTTTTCCCCTGGACCACTATGTAGCCCAGGGTAGTTCTGAGACTCATGGTAATTCTCCTGCCTCAGCCTCTCAAGGGCTGACATTATAACCATGAGCTATCACTCCCAGTTTTGGAACTTCATTTTTAAAAAGGAACGTACGATGAGTATTGGTGATTAACAATTAGGATGACTATAGTATTTATTGGTTAAAATTTTAAACTAAATTAAAAATATAGTAAATTTCAAGAATATTCTGGACAGAACAATTCAGCCTTAGGAATGTCTCTGCAGCTGCCAGCATCACTTTATTTCCTTGTCAAATGATAGCCTAGAAAAATTCTCAAGGATCAAAAGTCAAAGCATCATGGCATGTAGCCTCCCTAGAAATGATGATTAGAAAACAAAGCATTCTCTAGTTGTCTCCGGATGCCACCTCACTTGAACATGATTCATAAAGCAGAAGAAGTGTAAATGCATCCTTCCAGGGCTCATTATCACCCCAAACTCAAACTCTAGCTTGTGCCCTATAGCGTCAAAGATGCTGACGTGGAGAGCCCCTGACGTCTGCTCATTCAGTGCACAAGAGTTTAGGAAGTCCGGAGGGCCTGCTAGGCCTTGCATGAGGTGGTTTGAACACGAAAGCATGGAATAAATCATATATGATAGCAGAGCAGAGCAATATAATCACCTCATTGACTAACTGCAATGTTTGAGGAAACAAATTGCAAGTACATATATATTTCTCCTTATTAATTAATTCATTCTCACAATAATGTTTCATTGTGATATTTTTATACATGTACAGTATTATTATCTGCTATTTTTTATTTGCACACATGTACACACGCAAACACACACACACACACACCACTGAAATCTAGATTCTTCATATGAGAGGAAACACATGGTGTTTGTCTCTCTGAGCCTCTCTTGCTTTGTTGTATCTCTTTAAACCAGGAAGTTCTGGGATCACTATGTCACCATCACAGAGTTGGCCTTCTACCCCAGGGACCCCAGAGAGATAGATAGTAAACTCCTCAAGGAGTTGCCAGTTTTTCCTATTCAGTTCTTCAGGCTGTTTTTTAAGTCTGAACCAGTATCTTATTGCAGAATCGCCCAAATGACCACCATGGCATTGAAGGATTGCTTGTCTAAGAATGGCCACCCTTTTCTCAGATTCAAATGCCTGTAGAAGGAAGGCTGATTTTTCTCTCATACAGCCTTAAGGAGCAAAGGATAATCTCACATCAGCTGGGTCTCAGCCTAAAGTAGATCTGCCCTCTCTATCTGTTACCAGTACCCACAGGCCATTGTCCACAGCTCTGATGCTGCCAGAGGCCTTCAGACTGTCTGAAGCCCGGCTCCTGCAGCACTGGCAGCAATAGACTGAGAGTCGTGGCCACCGGTTAAAAGTAAACAACCTTGCCCCTTATAGCTTTTTCAGAAAGAAATGGATTGCAATGTGCATTTAAGAATGACTTTCAGGCCGGGCTGTGGTGCCGCACGTCTTCAATCCCAGCACTCTGGAGGCAGAGGCAGGCAGATTTCTGAGTTCGAGGACAGCCTGGTCTACAGGAAACCCTGTCTCGAAAAAAAAAAAAAGAATGACTTTCAGAGTTTGTGCTGCTCATAATTTAAAAGGCAGCTGTTCTATTTGTCACAGAGGAATTTATATTCCCTCTTTCTCCAAAAGGTCAGAGGGCAGCTGAAAAAATCGAGATGCTATGTTACCTTCCTGGCTAGAACATGGAAGCACATTACAACTGCGTGCAGAGGAATCCTTAAAGGGCTGAGATTTCTCAAGTGACAAATTGAGTTACATTTAAAATCGTGAGCCCTTGTTTTCCAAGTCATTAACAGTCCTTCATTGTAAAGAAAATTCAGTTTCTAAAATAAAGACACATCCTCCTTTGAGGGGAACTGCTTCTACCTACCCCTCATCTTTACACTCACTGGGTCCTCTCTCCCCACATCTGCCTTCAGCTTATGCCTGGATTGTCTTCTCTTACCAACCAAAAATTCTCTTCCCCTAAATGCCCGTGGGTAGAGCTGGCTCAGGCTCACCCAATCTATATGTCTGAAAAACATTGCTTGTTAGAAACTTCCAGAACTAACCCCCCTTCTATGGAACACAAGTTTCTTTGAGATGTTATGCCCTTTGAATAGTCTACGACTCTCTCCAAAGTCTTCAATCAACCTGGTCACGCCACCAAAGTCACCAAGGATGCTGACTGTCAGTCACAGTCATCGGTGTCACCCCTGTCTTGTCAACAGCTGTAATGGCTTTACGGACAGCTCCTCCAGTTCCCCACTGGCGCTTTCCATCTCCGCTTTCCTCTCATTGGCTCATTCAGCTGTCTCCCTGGCAATGCTCCTTTGCTACTTTAACGCTTATTTCAGCAGACAGAAGAAGAAAAAGCCACTTACTGCTGAAGCAAAACACTTCATCTTCTTCCCTCTCCTGTTGCCGTCAGTGCTGCCAAAGGACTTTATGCGGCTCTGTATTTAGACTCATGATGCGTGCTTCCAACCTGCGACCACCCCACAGCTCCATACCCACCTACGTGCATTACATTAATGTGATATGTGCATGATCTGTGCTTCCAACCTGCGACCACCCCACAGCTCCATACCCACCTACGTGCATTATGTTAATGCCCTGTTCTATGCGCCAGCTGTTTCTGCCTTCTACCGGATAGCAATTATAATGCATTTCTTAGTTTCTAGAAATCGCTCTGAAAATACAGCCATTGTATTATAAAGCAAAACTTTCTGGAGTGGAGAGCCTAGGAAATACACAGCCCCGATTCGAAGTTTGAAAGGGAGCTAGAGGTGTGAAACAGAGTTCAATGTTCAGATATTAGTTACATTGAGCTATTAATGTGACTTGATATCACCAGAGCATAATTTATAGTTACTGTTTAACTTGACAAACTACTAACGGGAAGGAAAATTAAATGATTACATAAATGTCTGGCTGCATCTTTACTCTCCTATCTTTTTATATAAGTGGGAGCTGAGTATACATAGGAATTATAGCACCTTCATTATAAAATAACCTTCTTGATGCATACCTGCCTTGATGTGAAGCTACTGGTAGGTCTTCCATGTCTAGTAGAATAGCTAGGTGGAGTTCTGCAGTGTCCTGTGGCTAGCACTTCAGTTTCAGCTCTGAACAATCCTGTAGGTGCCGTTCTGCTAGTCTTGCTTATAGGTGATACACTGGTCTCTAAATAGTTGTGGGGCTGACCAAAGTCTGCAGAATGAAGTGCAGACCAGAACAGAAGCCCTGCCTTCCACCTTAGCTGCCTCTTCTTTCTACTATACCTTGTGCTGCAAAAGAGGAAACACGGTCTTCGGAGTCCTTCAAGTCCTCCTTGCATGTGAAACACACCCATGCATGTGTATGTCTGCGCAGCAGCACCAACAGTTCTGTTGCTACCCTTCCTGTTGTTTGGTGTTGATCTTTTCCCTGAGATGGTGTCATGTAGCCTATGCTGTCCTTGAACTTGCTGTGTAGCCCGGGATAATCCTAAACTCCTAATCCCTGTGCATCAATCTCCCAAGTGCTGGGATTATGTCTGCGCTCTGTCTTACAAATAAGAAAAGGAAGCTGCTGCTTACATCTAAATAAAGCTTCTAGATGACAAACAGTGGTGACAGGGTTGGCACAGGATGATGTACCCAGGGTTGACGCAGGATGGCATAACCCAGTGGTAGAATCGTTATAGATGAGATCCCATTACAACTAACTATCCGTTCGTCCACCCAAGGTGTAAGAGAAATGCCCGGAGTGTTTTTCCTACCACCCTCTGCCTCTGCTCCCAGGCAGTCTGCTATAATGGTGTGGTGCTTGCTGGGTGAACATTTCCCCAGCACCAGTCAGCCTTGCTGCTTTCTGGCCTGGCCTGGCTCTTTGTATGGCTATGTCCAGAGAAAACCAAAGTGCAGAAGAAGAGTGAGGTTATCCTGGTACTGCCCTGGCTCCTTCTACCTCACCCGGGTGTATTCACCTTCCAGGTGCAGAGTCCTAATAAGGACATAGCCAGGTGGAACACAGGCAGCAAGAAGAGAGGCAGCAAGAGGAGAGGCAGCCACGGTCTGCAAAGTGGGAAGCAAAAACTAGCATTTCTCCTCTTGAGGAAAAGCAGACTCTGGGGTCTGTTCTGAAAAAAAAATAAAAATGTATGTTTAGATTCTGCTTATTCCAAAGATGGACTCAGAGCAGAATGAGGCACGCTGACCATCTTTAAATATTTAAAAGATGATCAGGCAGCCTTTTAGACTGACCACATTGTGGCACCATGGTAACTGGAAAGATTTTGGAATAATAATAATAATTATTATTATTATAAATAATAATAAATAATAAATAATAATAATTAATAAATAATAATTATAATAAATAATAATTATAATAATAATTAATAATAATAATAAAAAAATCTTGGTCCTACTCCTTGCTTCTACATTTGTTATGCATCTGTGAGTTAGTTGGCCTCCCTAGTTTGTCACTCCCTAGAGCTTTGAACTATTGCACCTACCACACGAGGTTCTGGTGAGGGTGAAATAAGGTAATTTTTACCTAACACTTAGCTAAGTGTCTGTCACATGGGAATCACACAGTAAACGATAAGAATGAACCAGTGTGTGGCTGTCTGAGGTTAATGAACCGTGGCGGGGGTTGGAATGTTCAAGCTTAAACGTCAGCATTCTTGGGAGGCTGTGGGAGTCACATAAAGGCCAGGTGCATGTTTGAATCATATAAAGTACCTGGCGGTCCTGTGACGTCTCGATTCTGCTAGCCCTGTGGCATTTGTTAAGGGGAAACTACATCCAAAGGAGCTGGAAGGGCGTGAATCAACTGCAGATCTCAGGTTAAGGCTATGCTTGCCACAGCCTCACTGAAACTAACCGGGAGAGCTGAACAGTCTGCCAGCAAAACTAAAATGTATCCACTTAGTGCCTGCAATAGGTGCACAGGGGTAGGGCTCAGGGGGTGCAGAGGAGAGCGTGGGGGCGGGGAAAAATGGAGGTGGCAATAACAGGAAGAGATGGGGGGGGGACTAAGGAGCGGACATGATCTCACGACATTATGTACAGGGGCGAAATCCTCAAATGCTAAAAAAATTTAAAACTCAAGAAAGCAGTATATACGTAAATTCTTTGACCTAGGTTAGTAACCCAGGATGGGGCAGGGGTAGGGCCTTAGCAGAAAGTCAGATATTTCAGACTTTTAGACTGTCAACTCTTTGTGACTTATTCTTTAAGTGGAAGTTGTTCACTAAACGGGTAACTAGGAAAGACCTACAGTGACCCCCAAAAGCGATGGAGTTCTCCAAGCACTCAGCATTTTAAACTCCTCTCTCCTAATCTTCACTGTGTTGGCATACTATCTTTGTTTAATATTTATTAAAGCGTTGTGTTTTCAGCTGGGCACTCAGGAGGCAGAGGCAGATGGATCTCTGAGTTCAAGACCAGCTTGGTCTACAGAGTGAGTTCCAGGACAGCCTGGGCTGCATAAAGAAACCCTGTCTTGGGGGTGGGGGGTTTAAAACATTCATTAAGGTTCTCCCAACACCACTGAGTCAGAGGGAGAGGAACAAAGGCAAAGCCAGGCAGGGTAGCGGGACCAGGGGCCCTGAGCACTTTGTCAAACCAAGTCTCACTCTGCTTTCAGGATCAATTGCCTTCTGTTCCCTTTCATGAAATCAATTTGTTCATGACTTGTTCATTGGTTTCTTTGGGAGGATTTGTGTGTGCATATATATTTTATTTGTGATATCTACCTCCAGGCTACCTATCTGTCCTCTGCTCAGTGCATAATTACCTCATGGGACAGGAGCCGGAGTGACTTCTGGTTTATGAAAAAAATTAAGTTCTTACCAAGAATTAATCTCTATTTTGAAGATTGTATAAGTAACTCATGAATATTCTCCTCACAGGCCATAAGAATGACTGTGAAGTGATTAAGAGTTTGCTTAGAAGAAACAGACTGCTCTCTTCAGCGCATGTGTGGAAACCGGCGATTAGGTTCCATCAAAAGGTCAGAGCGAGCTCTCGTTTTGGGTGAGAAAGTTAAAAGATGATTGTCAGGGCTGGGGGATGGATCACGAAACATCGCTGCACAACGACCTGAGTTCAAATCCCGGCATCCAGGTTACAAGACAGCAGAGCGTGTCCACAGGCAAGTGAGTGACCTCAGCCTGGCTGAAGTGGAGACAGGAGGACCTCTGAGGTCCCTGGATGCCAACCTCCCTCCAAGCTCAGTGACCTCATCTCAAGGAAGTGAGGTGGACTTGATACAGCAGGGCACGAAACAATCTCCTTAGGACTCTGCACACACACACACACACACACACACACACACACACCACAGAGTAAATAAGCAATTTAAAATAAGAAAAGGACACTCGCTGTATTTACCATCTCCCCTGAGGAACAGCTCAAAAAACGCTGCCCACGTTTCCGTGGACGGGAGGTTGGGGTTATCCCTGTAGTAGTGAAACATGGACACAGCTGTATCCTTCGGGTTTCTGACAATGTAGATGACCTGTTTTAGAAATACAAACAATTTACTAGGATGAAAGTTGTCACAACACAAAGTATTTCCCAAAAGAAAGTTGCAGGTAAAACTTACCTATGCAAATTTTACACCCCCCCCTCCACCCCCTTTCTCTCTTAAATAGCATTAGCTGATAATCAGCTAGTCCTAGGCTTCAGTCTCTGGAAACCCAGTGTGCATAAGAATCATCCAAGAAGAATGTTAATAAGCAAATTTTGATTCCAGGGGTCCTAGAGGTGGCCTGACTTGCTGTGTTTTAAACTTTCCCCCGGCGGCTGCGGGTGCTCACAGCCTTGTGGACAGCTTTCTAAATCATTTGCTAAGTGTGGCCCTGTCTTTTAGAGCCAAGCATGGGGAAACCTCTATTCATTGTCAGACAAAACAGCTTTTTTTGCTATCTAGACGTTAGACAACATTTGCACGCAGCAAGATTTTTCACAAGCTGTCTATTATTCTTATTGGGAAAACTACAGTTTGGACCTTCCCTTTTTGACAATTTAATTCCTTGCTGAGCAGAACAACTAAGATTCCCTCCCAATGCCTAGGAATACTGCAACTATAATTCAATTGGCAAACATGTATTCAGTGTGTGCTGAATACCAGAAAATCTGCAATGACCCAGCTCCGAGGCTGTAACAACTAGCAAGACGGGAAGGAGTTGAGCCCTCTTAGCGTATAGTTGACTGACTAGCAGACAATCATATGTTCTCTTGACAATGGACCATTTCAGGAACTGAAGGAACAAAAGGAACAGGGTCCAGGAAAGCAATACAAGAAGCTAGGGATTGGAGCCTTTCTGATCGTAGTCAGCATTGCACAGGTTAAGAACAAGATGTGCTCCAATTTTTAACTGACAATTGGGACAGACACAATATACCTAGATAAGGCAGAATTTGCTATATCACTGTTAATACACTGCTATCTTTCCGTAGCATGTCCATAGTCCAGATGTTGTGTGACCCACATGAATAGTGACTGGTCCCTCTTTAATTGAGAAATGTGTAAAGGTCAATGTGTCAGGAATGAAGAACCACCTTTACCCAGCCCCACCCAGGACACTCTCTGGCTTACGCTGTGATATGAAGCAACCTCACAGGGCCTTGGGCCTTCCCTTACAGTGCCAGGCTTCCAGAGCAGAACCACAGAAGCCCAAGGCTTGCCGAACTCACTTCTAAAACTCCACTCACTGGATGGGCAAAGTGAAATAAAGTAGCAAAACCTTATGCCTCCACTGATCTGTTGGACAACATTGCTTGGCAGAGAAGCAAGCCTCTGAAGGAGCCCTGGAGTTATGTCTACATTACAGACTTGGGAACACAATGCAGTCTGTTTTTTAGATGTTAAAGTAAACTGAGAAACTGATGAACTACTGGAAGAGGTTAGGAGCTATAAAGAAAAGTCAGGGTGGGTACTCTAGGAGATGCAAAGAAAGGACTTCAGCTAAAGCATCATGAGGAGATGGAAAGACCGCTTAGTGGTTAAGAGCCCTTGCTGTTCGTCCAGAGGATCTGAGTTCAGTTCCCAGCACCCACACTGAGCAGCTCACAGCTGCCTTTCATTCCAGCTCCAGAGGGATCCAATGGTGTCCATGGATACCTGCACTCATGTGCACATGTACACACACACACACACACACACACACACACACACAAATAGTAAAATCATTGTTAAGCATCATAAAATGAGTAACAAAATATAAATTTCAAACTATGGATTTTCCTAACAGAAAGAGAGTGAGAAAATTACAGATTAAGTAAATACAATTGTCTGTAACTCTCTGGCACCCTCTTCTGCTGCACACACCAGCTACACATGAGGTGCAAAGACACCCATGAAAGCACACCACCCATACACATGAAATACCTGTTTGGGGGGACATGTAGAGGATGAGCCTCTGATCCGATCAGCCCTTCAAGGGTAGGGAGAGCTTGACAGACTCTCAGGCCCTCAGGACTGACTGACAAGCACATCCATGGAAGACCTACATCTTTAATTATATGCAGCATTGCATCATGAGCTGATAGGAACACACTGTTCACCTTGTGTTTCAATGGACAACCAGGGGACCTGCAAGTGACTTAGATAAGATAGTATTTGCTGAGTCATTTATTATCATTCTTATCTTCTGGAGAAGAAGGGAGGAGGCTTGGTTCCCATCAGGGCCATTCAGAAAGAGTTGCACCTTAAGGCTGTACCTTCAGTGTAGAGGTGAAGAAGAACCTATCTTAGCCTCAGAGTCCTTGCGCAAGTGGCCTGTGACCCACATGTGTGGGACAGACACAAAACTTCCTGGCTAAAAATGATTGTTTGAGAATGTCATTAGTTACTGGAATTAGACCCCCCTCCCTCCCTCTCTCCTTCCCTTGCTCCCTCTCCCCCTCTATCCCCTCTCTCTGTCTCTCTCTGTGGTTCTTTCCCTCTCTCCCCCTCTCTCTGTCTCTCTGTGTTTCTCTCTCCCTCTCTCCCCTCTCTCTCTCTCTGTCTCTGTGTTTCTCTCTCTCCCCTCTCTCTGTCTCTGTCTCTCTCTATGTTTCTCTCCCTCTCTCCCCTCT
>JADRCH010000203.1:1701796-1721796 GCA_019843965.1 Rhynchomys soricoides | reverse complement strand
CATGGCAGTAACAGAAACAAATGACCGTATACTCAGGAGGTGAATCCACACACAGGAGATGACAAAGAATCCATGAACGGAACAAGCACCTGAGTGGAGAGCATCTACTGGGTCGTGAGGTCAGCACATGAGATGCCCTGGCTTCCTGTGTTCTAGGACCAGTCAACAGAAAGCAGAGCTGGAGGGCGGGCTGCTCAGTTGGTGCAGTTGCTTAGCGTGTAGGAAGCCAGGAATGAGTGCCCAGCAACAGAGACACAAAGTATGGTTGTACAGGCCTACAATTCCAGTACCCAGCAGGTGGAGACTGGAGGATTAGAAATTCAAGGTCATTTTTAAAAATAAAATTAATGGCAGGATTAATTTTTTTTAATAGTTAATTTTTGCATCACCCCCCCCATTGGCTCCCTTTTAAAATATTTATTTATTTTTACTTAATTAAAATACAATTATTTTATATCCTTTCTCCCCTCCCCCTCCTCCCTCCTATCCCTCACAGGTTCTCCCCTTCTGAAATTTACAACCTCCTCTGCTTTACCATTGTTTGTACACATACACATAAACATAAATGAATAAATATACAGTCAGTACCCAGTACAGCGTGACTCAGTACTGTCAGTGTTGCTTGCACGCACATGTTTCTAGGATTAATCAATCACAATCATCAGGGCTCATCCCTGGGAAAGACTAACTCCCCCCCATCCCCTCCGCACTTGTTAAATACCAATAGCTCTTCCTCAAGGGGGATGGCCAAGGAGCTTCCCACCATCCGCACTGGGGTATCCAACTGATGTGGAATCGTTCAAGTCTTGTTTAGGCAGCCATATTGTTGAGGTTGCATGTGTACAGTTTCCCTAGCACGGCTAGACAGTACAATCTCACAGCAGGCCTCCTGGTCTGATCATGCAACTTTCTGTTCTCTCTATCTTGATGGTCTCTGAGCCTTGGGTACAGGGGCTGTGTTGTAGATGTACTCAGTGGTGCTGAGCACCCTATGGTTCATTGTTCTCCCTATTTTGACCAAGGGTGGTTTCTGCAATGGTCTCCATGTGCTTCGAGCAGAAGCTCTTTGACAAGGGGTGAGATCTACACTCACCTGTGGATACGGGGAACAAGTGTTTAGAATGCAGTTAGGAATTATGTTGGTCTAATAAAGTAATGGGTGGAGGTTCTCCTTTTAGACCCATGGCCTCACTAGTCCTGGATGGTTGACTAAATCTCCAGTATCAGATGATTTCCTTCCTGTTGAATGGGCTTAAGTCCAACTAGACAGCTGTTGGTTGTCATCCAGGGATAAGTGCTGCTTTTGCAACTTTAGGGATATATTGCCATGCTGGCCCTTGTGGCTCCTGCTCATTACAGCTGGGTAGGACTATTGATTAGTTTCCTCCCTTGGCAGTTTGCATATCAATTTCCAGTATTAGGGAAGTTAGAACTCCTCCTGAGGGAGGAGGCTTTCCCGTCAGTTCCAGCTAAAACCCTGAGTCCTATGTCCAAAGTACATGGAGTCTTCAGCAGTAGGGTCTTACCTTCTTCCACTTCTGGGAAACAACCAAGGGCAATAGCAATAGCGTTTGGGAAGTCTCTTGGGCAATCCTGGTCAACAACTTGAAAGGATGTTTCTCATGTCTGGTATTGGGGTTTTCATCAGATAATCCATGGCTCTTTGGGGGCAGTATTGTCATAATGTGTATACCTATGTAACTTTAGGATTCCCCATGTTTTTTCCAAGCGTGATCGGTGTAATTTATCCCTCTCACCTCCTCTTCTCCATTGTCCTCCCTCTGACCTCCCCAACCAAAGCCCCTTTCTTATTTTCTCCATTTCTCTCTTTATATCACCTGGACCCTGCTATCCTACTCTCTGAGCTACCCACGCACCCCCAATCCTGGACCCTGCTATTCTACTCTCTGAGCTACCCACGCACCCCCAATCCTGGTTCCTCATTCCTGGTTACTATACTTAGTCACACCTGAAGATTTAGAGTTAAAACCACAGATAAGAGAGAAAATGCAATGTTTGTCTTTCTGGGCCTGGGCTACCTTAGTCAGTATAGTATCTTTCCAGTCATTCTTGGCTACATGGCAAGTTCAAAGTCAACCTGGCTTACATGAGCTCTTGTCTCAAAAGAAGAAAAGAAGAATTTGAGAAAGGATTTGCAAACCAATACTACTTACAATAATATAAAAGACACCCACACAAATCTTTAAGTATTGGTCTAACACACTGTGCTCAAAGCTACGTACAAGGAAACAGTCAAGCATGACAGAGATTATCAGTGGTTGCTTAGGTAGAAATAATAGAAATCAATTATATCACAGAGCTGATGATTCAGGGTTATTAGGGTATCTGAATTTGCCTTATAATTTATAGGCAATACAGTTAGATCAAAATCAGAATAGGTAATTGCACTTGTCTAAATGCACATGAGTGATTGTCAGTTTACAACATCTATGTAGAGACACACAAAGGTCCTAGAGTAGCCAAAGAAATCTAATAGGGGAAAGATTCTTAGGACTTACGAGATTTTAAGGGGGCCACAGAACAGTGGTAGTTAAGGATGATGCAGGCCGAACCCAAGACTGTACATATAGACCAGAGGAGTAAAAGAAAGAGTTCAGAAAAGTAGTCGCTTGATTCAAGACAAAGATGAATTTGAGTAAGCAGAGGGATTATCTTTTCAATGAATGAAACTCATTCTTGGAAGTAACATGAATGCCACCTTATATATGGATAGTTACATTTTTGAAATAAAAATCTTCTAGGAGAAAACTTAGAAGGATATCTTCAGACTCTTTGGTAAGTCAAAGATTTCTTCAAAGTAACAGATAAAAACGCTAACTGTTAAAGCATTATAATTGGACTCTGTCAAGTTAGGAAGTACTGCTGGCTAAAAGTCATCGTCAAGAGAATAATGAAACCACGGACTGCCAGGAAACACTGGGATTCATGTATTAAACTCCATGTTCGTTAGGAGACTCTTTAAAGAACCCTCACTCAGATCAATATTTAGAAAAAAAATCAAGTCAACAACTAAAACGAGCAGAGAGCTGAGTATGTCTTTGTAAAGTGTTCAGCTGTAGCACTCTGGGAAGTGAGGGGACCTTAAAACTAACTCTCAGTGAGGTCTGTTTCCAGCACACTAGTGTCAAAGCGTGGTGCACCTACTCACTGGGAAGCAACAATCAATAGTGGTCTGCCTTAAAATAAGGTGAGTAACAAACATTTAGAATGTCTAGAAATTGTCCTAATGGTAGACAGCAGTCATAAATGTTTATTGAAGATCTACACCAGGGGAAGAACAGTGAGCAAATGAGAGCTGAGGCACTGTCTGCTGCTTTCCTCAGTGACTCTTTCCTGTCTGTTCATCAAGGACACTCCATTGCAGACAGGAAGGCCCAGAGGAAAGGGTCTCTGGGAAGCCATGCCTCTGGCACGTCTCAGCTCTTCAGATGTCCTCTTCTTAAGAGTGTCAGGGTGAGAGCTGACTATAGCAGGAACTTCGGGAGATTCTAGGCCCAGCACTTAGCATATGAGCTGGGCCACAGTCCTACCATCTAGGATAAACCAAGACCAGGAGAATATGGAGTTCAATAATCAAACTGTTCCTGCGTTGTTAACACTGGCTGCTCAGGGGAGAAATCAGTCTTCTGCCTGAGGTCTCAAGACCCGGTACCTGCAGAGAATATTTCAGATGTAATTAAGTAAAGGACATGATGATCAGACAGATGTGTAACTCTTTCATAATCAACCTTTAGAAACTATCTTCATTCTTTGGCTCCAGGTTTCCTAGATTACCTACAATGGCCACTGAACCTTGTAGGTTTAGTCCTGTGGAGGCCTAAGAAATTAAGAGGGGCAGTATAAATAGCATCACAGTCTGTATACGTTCCTAGTCCAGGTACTTTCTTAGGTCAGCTTTTGCCTGTTGGTTTGGAAGGGTTTTAACATTTTAAAAGGACTAATAATTTATATTTCCTAAGGTGTCCTTTGTGCGCTAATTTTGTTTATATCTTTTATTATACAGATTTTGCTATTTTATATAATTAATCAGTATAATCCTTTTTTTAAAAAAAAGAAAGAAATCATGAGAGAAATGTGCAGTGGAGAAGGCCTTCTTACTTTGCGGTGGCCAGGAAACAACAAGACAGAAGAAAAGGCCATCTTCTTATCCCCTTCAGGGGCACTCCCCCATGCCACTGGGCCCAGCTCTTAAGTGTCTGTCACCAACCAGCAGGACACCAGGCTGATCAAAACCACCGGCTATTTGCAGACATTTCTCATGCTAATTAAGGCAATTCCCCTAAGAAAAACTCTTGCCTTTCATTTATGATTTATTTGAGCTTCTCAAGCTGTTACTTCCTTATATTTCAAAAGGAGATTGAGAGAGAGAGAAAGAGAGAGAGAGAGAGAGAGAGAGAGAGAGCACGTGAGTGCACAAGGAGGCCAGAAAGATGACTCAGCAGTTAAAGAGTGCTTGCTGCTCTTCCAAAGGACCAAGGGTTCATCTCTCAACACTTTAGAGAGGTGGCTCCGAACTCCCCATAACTGATACCTTCTTCTGGCCTAGACACAGACACAGACACAGACACACATGCATGCATGCACTCATGTCCACGCACCATTTGCACCACACATAGACACACACACGCACGCACACACACACACACACACACGAATAAAAAGTAAATCTTTATAAAACTAAAGAGATAATTTTTTAAAGAATCAGAATAAAGAAATATTTCCACGCTAAAAGAAATAACAACCCCTTCTGCCTGCAGGAAGACAACTGGGAGGGGTGGGGCTGACGGGAAGCTGGGAATGGTCTGTCTGCATGAACCAATTAGTACATTACGGTTTGTTTATGGTCTCGTGGGAACCTGGGTTCGGTGTGAGAATATTGTATGCTTGCATAAGAAATCCAAAATTCTGATTTTTAAATGAAAGCCCTTAATTATTTCACCAATGGAGGAGAACAGTTTGAAAACTGAAGAGGCCAACAAATCCCAGGCATACATCTCCCTGGGCTAGCCTGTGAATGGTTGGCTGGTCTCCCTTGGGCTGACCCACAATCAGTCAGCCCGAGTGACCCTTCTTGGAAAGTCCTTGGGGTTTTCTAACAGAGGCAAGACTGCAGTGGGGTCCTGACTTGGGGATATTATCTGGGGAATCTGTGGCAGGGTGCGTTAGGGGGAAGGGACTAAGGAGCTAAGAAAATAAGACAAGAAAAAACGTGAGGCATAGACAGCTCACAGAAAGCTCCAGGAAAGAGGTTTCTTTTCTTTCTCCCAGCCTTTCAGTATCCAAAAAAGGTGTCGTGCTGATTTTTAGCCCAGGAGAAAATGCTGCGGAACAGATGATGTTAGTAGTCAATAGCCTTCCAGCCTTCCTTCCGGTATCATAAGCTAGCGAGCGCGGAAGGTGACCCCAGAAGAGATAATGTTAGCAAGCAGTAGAAGGAATTTTTTTTCATTAGTTTAGTTACCAATTCACTTTACATCCTGATCGCAGCCCCCTCCCTCCCTCTTCCTAGTTCCACCCACACACTCCTTGTCCCCTTTCCCCCTTCCCTTCTCCTCAGAGAAGAGTCCCCCTCCATCGGTACCACCCCACCCTGGCACATCAAGTCGAATTAGCAGATCCTCTCCCACTGGGGCCAGACAAGGCAGCCCAGCCAGGGCAAAGGGATCCAAAGGCAGACAACAGATTCAGGGAGAGCCCCTGCTCCAGTTGTTAGTGAAATCACATGAAGTGCACATCTGCTACATATGTGTAGGGGGCCTAGATTCAGCCCATGCATGGTCTTTGGTTGGTGATTCAGTCTCTGTAAGCCTCCATGGGCCCAGGTTAGTTGACTCTGCTGGTCTTCCTGTGGAGACTCTCTGGCTCTCTCAATCTTTCCTCCTCTGACTCTTCCACAAGACTCCCCAAGCTCCTCCTAACGTTTGACTGTGGGTCTCTGCATCTGTTTCCCTCAACTGCTGGATGGAGCCTCTCAGAAGACAGTTATGCTAGGGTCTTGTCTGCAAGCATGGCAGAGTATCATTAATAGTGTCAGGGGCGGGCTCTCTACCATGGAATGAGTCTCAGGCTGGGCCAGTCATTGGTTGGCTGTTAGCTCCGTCTCTGCTCCATCCTTATTCCTGCTTATCTTATAGGCAGGGCAAATTTTGGATCAAAGGTTTTGTGGGTGGGTTGATGTCCCCCCCCCACTGGAAGTCTTGTGTGGCTGCAGGAGGTGGTCACTTCAGGCTCCATGTTCCCTGCTGCTGGGAGTCTCAGCTAGGGTCACCCCATAGCTTCCCAGGTACCTCCCCCTTTGCAGGTCTCTGGCTTAAGCCAGGGATGCCCCCTGACGACTTCCATTCTCTCCCCCAGCCCTCCCCCCAACCCTCCCTACACCTGATCCCCATCCAGATTCCTTTCCCGTCCCCAAGCCCTCTCCCACCCGGTCCTGCTCTCCGTCCATCTTGGATAACAATTTTATTTCCCCTCCTGAGTGAGATTCAAGCACACTCCCTGATGCCTTCTTTATTGTTTAGCTTCTTCGGATCTGTGGGGTGTAGCGTGGTTATCCTGGACTTTGTAGCTAAATATCCACTTGTAAGTGAGTACATACCATGTGTGTCTTTCTGGATCTGGGTTACCTCACTCAGGATGGCATTTTCTAGTTCTACTCATTTGTCTGCAAATTTCATGACGTCATTGTTTTAATGGCCAAGTAATACTCCGTTGTGTAAATGTAAGAGATTATTTTTATCCATTCTTCAGTTGAGGAACATCTGGGTTGTTTCCAGTTTCTGGCTATTATGAAGCTGCTATGAACATAGTTGAGCAAGTGTCCTTGTGGTATGGTGGAGCATCTTTTGGGTAGAAGGAATCTTAAAGCAATAGCATGGGTGATGACAGAGACACAGACATAGAAGGCCCCAGCCAGATGCCAAGGGGAGCAGAGATTAAAGTTTTTCTGAAGTTGAGTTTCCACATGGGATTCTTTCTATCAGACCTCCAAGCACTCAAAAAATACCCTTCTGTGCTATGTTCTAGAACACTCAGAATGGGCCACGCCCTGGCTTGGGTGCTGCCGACAAAAAGCTATGTGCTTTCATGGAAGAAAAATCTAGTTCAGAGAGGCGGTCTAGAAAACAGAAAGAGGATTAAATCAGTAGAGCACACTGGGAGGGGAGAGGGGTCAGCTCCCAGCCCCATAGAAACCATGTGTGGTAGTGCATGCCTAGTGCTCAGCAAGTGGAGGCAGGAGGATCAGAAATTCATAGTCATCCTTGGCCTATATAACAAGTCAGAGGAAAATCTGGAATACAAGAGAATTTGTCTCAAAGATAAACAGATTAAATATATGCCAAACTAAAAAGTAACGGCTTAATACAGTAGACATTAATGGCAAAACTACTTTTTCTTAAACGGTCAAGAGTAAATGACTAAATGTAATGGACCAGACCTGAGAAGATCAACACTCCTGAGTTTTGCTGTGAACACGGAGGGGCTAGTGTGCTTACAGCTGCCAGCGGTGGATAAAGTGGTACCAGCACTCTGCAGCAGTATAGCTCCATCCTGATGGCCATGCAATTCAACACAGTCATCCCATGCTGGGTGCTCACCCAAGGAAAGCCAACTTTCCCATACAAAGCTCACAGCCCTTTGATGTGTAGTCGCCAAAAGCGACAAGGAAAAACTCCAGAGCAAACACATGGTGGGCAATGTGTGAAGCAGTCTCTTGATGGCATCAATCCAGGTATGGAAATGACTAAGCACTGGTCCATCCTCCACGGGCAGAGTCCTCAAACCCATGCTGCTGGGTGAAAAAGAACCAGGCAACGCAGCTCACGCCTGCCATCATTTTACTGATTTGTACAAAATTACAAAATGTATATAACGAGAGGGCACAGATCAGCTGTGTCTGGGGGTGGGAGGGGATGGATTGGCAAGATGGAACAATGGAGGGGGAGAGAGAGACCTGGGTTTGGTTGGCTGACTTGTGTTGGTTGTAGAAGGTTCATGGGAAGCCACGGATGTCCATTACGTGTGTTAAATATGTGTAATCTATTGCGTACCACTCATACCTACATGGGATTGTTAAAATATGTAAATATTTAGAACCCAACACTCCAGAGGGAGGGAGGGAAGGGGAGGGAGGGGAAGGGAGGGCATGAACATGCGTTCAACACAATGAGGCCGTAAACACACATTCCTATTGAAATGACCCGAGAGATGCTTTATAAACCTCTGTAAGGCTTTTACTTAGAAATTTCATTTGTAACATTGTTATCCCCATAACGGCTATTGGGAACATTATCATTATTGTGTGAGGTATTTTTCTTTTCCTTCTGTTTTGCTTTCCCAGGACAGGGTCTCATGTAGCCAAGGCTGGCCTCAAACTCCTGATCCCCTGCCTCCAAATCACAAGTGCTGAGATTTCAGGCGTATGCCACCACCTAGATGTTGGTTTCTTTTTGGTTCTTTTGTTGTTGTTGTTTTGTTTTGTTTGTTTGGTTTTTGTTTTTTTTTTTTTTGAGAGGGGGTTTCTCTGTGTAGCCCTGGCTGTCCTGGAACTCACTCTGTTGACCAGGCTGGCCTCGAACTCAGAGATCCGCCTGCCTCTGCCTCCCGAGTGCTGGGATTAAAGGCGTGGCCACCACTGCCCGGCTGGTTTTGTTTTTTTGGGTTTTTTTTTTCCAGTAGTAAATTTATTTTAGGAATAACAGTGGACACCCTTCCACTCTCCACCCCTCCCCCAAAAGAGGAAACTAGAAAATAGCCAGTTGAAGAAATAAGTTTCACCTGGTTTTAGTTATTATAAAGTCTCCCCATATCTGGAAAAGCCAAGACTTCCTATAAGTAAAGGGATTTCCTTGATCTTGATCCACAGTGCGCGCGTGCACACAGACAACACACACATATAAACCTCTGGAAACCAAACACACCAGAAAAACCTTTCTTTAGCAAACAGGTATTAATTTCTATGGGTTTAAGCAAGCACTTGTTTCATTTTTGCTGGTAATTCTTACCCCCCTCCGGCCCCTGAATGCTCCTTCATTTCACCTGTTCCTTCTCCCCTGCAGCCCCCACCGCACCCCATCCTTTACTGTGTCATTTTTCCTGAACCACAGAAATGTTGTTTCCAAAGGCAAACCGAGCCCAGCCTGACTGACCTTTCTCCCAGGGCTTCATTTCCTTCTTAGTGTTGATTCAGAGGCATGGGTTGTGAGGACTGAGTTCAGTCGGGCAAACTTTTACACCTGGACTGTGGTCATTTCTCTCTAGTTTGAAAGATTGGTCTCCTTCGGAGCCTTGTGAGCTTTGATCGCAGCTGCTGAGGGCCTTCGCTAGGGAGGGAGAGATGCTCTGCAGGCATGTCCTTATTGGATTGGGGCAGGGCTCCGCTCCGTTAGGGCTTGTTTTAATGAAGTCACACAGTGCGATTTGTCTTTGGACTCACAGGTCTCTGTTCTTATCTTTCCCACAAACAAGTCAGGAAGATTCCTCTGGAATGCAGGACCCTTTATTGAGCAGATTTAAAAAGTTTTTCCTAGCTAAAGAAACTTGACCTGACTAGACAAGGATTTTTTTTTTTTTTTTTTTTTTTTTTTTTTTTTTTTTCCGTTTTGCACAGGCTAGCCTCAAACTCAGTCTTCCTGTTTTAGCGTCGTCCCTGGTGCTGAAGTGAGCGGCATGTGCCATCACATTCAGCCCCGGTCCACTTTGGCAATCCTTCGGGCTTCTTTCCTAACCCCTAACCGCCTTCCTTTACTCTCACTGCACACTGGTGTTTGGTGGCTCTCACCACAGGGAGATAGCTTCAAGGCCGAGTTCAGGATCCAATCACCTTCACACTCCCCAGAGAGGTCGCGACGCATAAATACTTATCCAAAGAACAGATTGTAAAAACAAGCAATGGGTTGTCGATATTCTCATCTAGCACCTTGTGTCCTAGCGCCCCCTAGTGTCCAGTTTATGTCTAAAGAAACTCAGGTTAATGTGAATTTGAACTTATCCTCAAGGAAGCCCTGTCTGACTGGGTCCTTTTATTCAAGATCTTTTTCCTCCTGTTGCTAAGACTGACTGGGAGAAGAAAGGATGGCAGCAGGTGCAGGCAGCGCCATTTTCCTTGATGGTGACTCTCTTGTTTGCCAAGGTCTCCTCACAAATGCTTTTACTTCACTGGAGTAATGGAGGATAAAAGCATTTTATTGATTCTAAAATAGACCCTTTTTATGTTTGACATTTCTGAGATCGAATTGCAGCCTGCAATTGCTGCCTCGTTTCTTATACCTTAGTTATGTCTATGGGCAATCATGGGACCGCGGCCATTCCCTACCATCAGGAAAACTTGGTCATAGGCATCTAGGGTGCACATTGGTTGAGTTGTGGACATTTGTTTGGTTGTGGTTTTTTTGTTGTTGTTGCTGCTGTTGCTTTTTGGTTTTGGCTTGCTGTTACATTTAGGTCATTTCAAGATCTTTCAATATTAATATTTTTATATGTGCATTATAAAGTTATGGACCATTACCCGTACAAAGAGGCAAGAAGCTCATATGAAAGGAAGGATACAAACTAGTACAAATTTGTTACATTTTGCAGAATGCATTGCCTACCACACTATAGTGAGAAACCATCAAGTTGTGCAATCCCAAGAAGGGAAGATGGTGGCTGGGCTCCTAGAGAGATGTGTTCAGACACAGTTTGTCATGGACTCAGAAATGCCACTAAAGGTGCGGAAGAGTATAGCAGTCTTGTGACCGTCCCACTAAATAAACACTTTTAAGCCAAGTAACAAGAGATTTGTGTAACTGTGTACTTGTCGTGAAAGACTGCCGAGATGTCCATCTGTCAGTACCTTCTTGTTTTACTGTGAGTATATGTGGGTGTGGTTACGTGTATGTACATGTGCAGGTGAGCATATAGATGTGAGCGGAGGTCAGAGGTCAATTCAGGGGTCATCCTGGGAAACATCACCCAGCTCCTTTGAGAACTCTTCTCTATTGGTCTTGGAGCTCATCACTGGGCTAGGCTGGAAGGGTCCTCCTCTGCTCTCCCCTCCCTGGTGATTACAGGAACACAGCACGGTGCTCTGCGTTTTATATGGGTGCTGGAGATCCAACTTGGGTCCTTGTGGTTTCTAGGCCAGCACTTTACTGACTGAACCAGAGCTCTTTTTTTAGTGGTAGGTGATTAATTTGGAGAGATGATAAAATCTAGATGAAGATCTCTCAATCATATTGACAACAGTAAAGGCATTGAGAATAAGATTATGAGCACCAGCTATAAGAATCAATCAGCCTATCACTATGAAAATACGCCCGACTGCTGATGACCAGCAATTACCTTCCTCCATCTAAAGCCACATGATATTTTAAAAATGAGACTCCTTTCAAAACTGCCTCTGCCTACAGATGTCAACTGGTGGGACAGTTTTTCCTTCTGCACCACCACAGTTTGATTTACACTGCAGTTCATGTTCAAGTGCACTGAATGTCAAAGGAAAAGGAAACACTCATCAAAAGCACTGGTGCTTTGCCAACCCTGAGGTGATCTTTGGGTTGTAACATGGATTTTAGCCCTCAAGTACAGTAAAAGCCTCAGTTCAACAACCTTTCAGGTCCCAAGTTAGTCTGAGGCGAGGCAGATAGAATGTTCTCATAGATCTGTCTTCTCAAAAACCTACCATCCTAGGGAGGTGCTAAGTGAGCCAAGAAAAACAAGACACCTGAACAAAGAGCTTATCTGTCACTTAATACTCAGTCCTTATTTAATTTTTACCCAGCCTAAGACAGGTCTTGCTGGTCTTCTGTAGATCTGGCTGGCCCATAGATCTGGCCAGCCAGGCACAATGTCTCTGAAGTGCTGGAGTCACATACTTGCACCACCATACCTGGCTGCATTCAGATTTTAAAATATGGTTACATGGTGCGGGTGGGGGCTCCCAGTCGTGGTGTAAAATAACATCAAGAGAGCAAACAAACAGTTAAAAGTGGTTTATAGAACAGAAGACGAAATGAAAGAAACATAAATGGCTAACAAACACTCCGAAAAGCATCTAGCACTTTTAGTAAGTGAGGAGATGCAAATTAGAATCCTTTGAGAGTTCATCTTGCTCTGGATAGAAGAATGACTACAAATTCTGGGAAGGGTTAGGGAAGTGAGACTCTTATGCACTGCTGGTGGAGCAGAAAATGGTATAACCACAGAGGACGAACAGCTCTTTGAGGTTCCAGTCACACTACTGGGGTGATGGGACCAGCCTAGATGGCCGTCAACTGGTAAGTGGGTGATAGCACCTTAAAATTTTAATTTAAAAGATATAACACAGAAAGCCACCACATATAGAGCCACAGTTCTATCTTTTTTCAGACCCAAACATTTTGAATGTAATCTAAATGTCTAACCAGGAAAGTTGGCTATGTCTGCAAACCTTCACCACATCCTGCCAGATAGGCCTCAACCTCTCAAGATGCTATTTCCCACCCCACTTCTTACTGTGCATCTCCGTCTACTCACACCTGCTTTTGTTATCCCCAACCCTACTCTCAAGGAAACTCAATACCTTGCCCACCAAGCTGCGGATGTAACTCAGTTGAAAGAATGCTTGCCTAGCAGGCACAAGACCCTGGGTGTGATGACAGCAAAATGGACATGGAGCAGGAGGATCAGAAGTATAAGGACATCCTTAGCTACATAGTGAGTTTGAGGACAGCCTGGGCTACATGAGACTCTGTCTTGAGACAAAAGTTCTCCTTAACCATTGAAATATATAGGGGTGTTTTGTCCCTCAGAACTGATTTTGCCCATCTGCAGAGAACATCACTCTATGGAGACTGTATCTTCTAGCTGATAGGGTTACGAGTAACACTAGTGACCTGCTGGTGTTCTTGAGGGTGTGGTATGCTAGCGGGGCACAGTAGGCTCCCCATCCCAAACAGGCAAGCACCACAGAGAGGGGAGAACGGGTGAGGAAAGACTGGAGCAATGGAGGAGCCAAAGGGTGTGTACTGTGGAGAGAGGCGGAAGTGGTGATGAAGAGAGGCGGAAGTAGGGGCGGAGAGAGGCAAAACTGAGGACAAAGAGGGTCGGAACTGAGGACGAAGAGAGTTGGAACTGAGAATGTCAGAGCAGTGACAGGCACCAGAGAAGGCTGAGGTTGATGGTGGATCATGTCAATGTCCAGTGGAATCAACAGGATGTTGCGCAGCAGCAATGGAGTAGGCTGGAGGGTGTGCAGCATCCGAGAGCTTACGCAGACGCAGACTCAGCCCCGGAGCAAGCTACCTGGACGCAGGATCACCCTAGATCTTGGCAAAGTGGAGGAGCCCAGAGATAGGTCCGCCTACTAAATTAGACCTCCTTGAGAGACCACCATGTCCTGCGATGCTGCTAAGGGCCATGTGTGGGTCAGTGGCCCTGATGTGGCTGAGGTCCAGATTGATGTCCGTGAACCGTGCGCGTTGTCACCTGCGACATACGGATATTCATGGCCTGTGCCATGGCTTGAGTTCATATTCATGTCCGGGGGCCATGCTGCCCCCGGGGGGCCATACTGATGTGAGTGGCCTACGCTGCCACATGAGACCATAGTGAGGAGCAGGTCTCAGCTGCTGTTGAGGGCCATGCCTGGATCCATAACCTTAATGTGTCCTGGTCTGTGTTGCTGGCCGTGGTCTGAGCTGCCACAGAAAACCATAAGAGAGAATTGGTGACAGAAAGTTGGGAGCAATGGAGATCTGTGCTTCAGTCTTAAGCCATGTTGATGTTTGTGGGCAGTGTTGCCCACAACACATGAATTTGATTGAGCCATGCTGCTTGCAGTCAAGAGGTCTGGGTCTGTGCTACCACAGTGGGTCATGTCTGGGTCTACGGTCTCACCGAACCCAAGTCTGCTTTGATGTCTGTGGGCAATGCTGCTGCCAGTGGCCACACCGATGTGAGTAGCCTCCATTTCTACCTGTGACCATGGTGATGTCAGGACCAGTCCTATGCTAATGCTTAAGGGCCATGTCTGGGTCTGTAGTCTTACTGCAGCTGGGTCCTTGTTGGTGTCTTTGTACTGTGCCACCACTGAGGGCCATGAGGATGCCTATGGTCTGTGCTGTAGCCAGGAGCCATGTTGACATTTGTGGGTTATGCTGTATCAGAGAGCCTTATCCGCTCGTGGCCCTCCTGCAACAGGGAATCCTGTTCGTGGTCTGAGCTGATACCAGGAACTATGTGGAGGCCCATAATCCATGCTCCATTTGTAAAGAGCAAACGAGCTACTTTTGTGGTGATATCGATGGCTACAGACACACGTTGAAAAAAAGGGACGTGGAAGAATTCAGTGACGACCCCTATCTCCATCCCAACCTCCCTCCCACACCCGAACCCCACCACCTCCTGCAAAGAAATAGTAACAGTCTAGACAGGCAGCCATTAGAAAGGACTCTTAAAACCTGTGATAGGATGCTGGGGTGTCACTCTCCCCAGCAGATGACTTCCAGCAGCCATGCAGGAAGGGAAGGACTCAGCTCCATCTAGGGGCAGGCGGAAAGTTTGACCATGTCCCAATGAATATATCAATAACACAAACTGGACTTTTACTGTAGTCATTTTTTTTTTTTTTAATTAGCTGAGGGAGAAGGTAACAAGGTTTGTGGGCAGGACAGGGAAGGACTGGGAAGCAAGTGTGATGGGGTGTACGAAGTGAAATCCCCAAGGAATCAATAAAAATGTTATGTTGGGGGGGGGGAGAGCAACACTGGCTGATTCCATCCTGTTGAGCACCCTGCTATCTCTCAATTTAAAATGTGAATTCCTTGGTCAGAAGGATAGGGTATACGGTATGTAATAGTAACAGTAAATGCCATTGTTAAGTTCACAGATGTCGGTGCCATCAGAAACAATAACAGTAGAAAAGGAAGACACAGAATAAACATCTGCCTCCGGTAACTGGGGCCTGTGCTCCAAGGAGAAGAGCCCTGTGGACATCTCAAGACTACTCTAGAAACTGACATCACTATCCCAGCCTTCACCTTTGTAAGAGCTGTTGACAAAACAGAGTGGCCAGGAGGCCAGACAGCCCTGTGATGGTCTCAGGTACCGTGGCTGTGCCTGGGCTCATGGACAGGGAGCACAGATAGCCTGCTTCTTATGATTATGTAGTGACCAGCCAGCAAAAGCTCAGACGAGGGTTAACCTCTGAAGTAGAGCCAGTCCCCAGGTCTCTTAGCCACCAGTGGGAGGCTGATAGCAACAGTCTCCCACTGCACTTCAGTGAACACCTTTGCCCAGGCTTTACTATCTTCTCCCCACATGCAAACATCAGAATAGTCTTGACTGACACCTAACTTGATAAACACTTCATTGCCTTTTAATTCTTCATTGCACTGTTGATCATAAAAATGTTCCCAGGATACAGGTTGGAGAGATAGCTCTGTGGTTAAGAGCACTTGATGCCTTTCCAGAGGACCTGAGTTCAATTCCTAGTACCCACATTGGGTGGCTCATAACCACTTGTAACTCCAGCTCCAGAAAAGCTAACATCTTACACACCCTCCCCACGAGCACTCACATACATGTGGCAGGCATGCTACACACAAATAGAACATAACAAAAATAAAACCTTAAAATGTTCCCAATATTGAGGCTGGCCCCCACTACCACCACCACCTCCAGCCTCTCAGTTGGTGTCCAGAAACCATAACTCTTGTGGCACAAACAACAATAATAGTCACTTTGCTTAAGAGAAACATTGACACCTTGGCCCTTCCTCAAGTCCCCGAGATTGCATACTGTGAATTACTGTGAATTAGAAACGACTCTGATTTCCTTCCTTTAATTCCCAATATCATCTAGGTGTATTCTCAAAATACCCTGTGACTTGTAATTACCCTGTTTTCAGGCTTAGCCGGGAATTCTTGAACGTGCACATGCCTTTGGGCTCTTGCTCTCTGTTTTTGAATGTTTAAGTCAAAACGGAGTAGAACAGCTGGATTATAAAATTTACGTTGCAGGACCGAGTGATAGCTCGTGGCCAAAGCTAAATCTGTTTTCCTTATACAATTATGGCAGCCCATGAAAGGTCTGCCCCAGCCCACGGAGCAATTCAGCTAAACACTGTGCCTCGTCTCCACTCAGAATTGTCCATCCTCAAGTAGCTGTAGCCTAAGAGGCTACTTTGAAAATACAATCAGATAATTATTAGTAAGATCTATACCAAGGGTCTTGATTAATTTCCAAGAACTGTACCATAAAGGATGGACAGGGTACCTTTCTTGATGTCACTCCCTCTGAGGAACTGTCTGACAGAACTGGTACACAGAACCCAAGAGACAAGGAGTTTGAAGCAATTACCTAAATGATCGTGTTTGTGGCCTCTCAAGGTCACCTACTCTGAACAGAGGAGGAGTCCCATTGTCTTGCCTCATGTCAAAGAGTATCTCTGGACACACATACCGAAACTGATTCATTACAAAGACAAACATATTTATTGCTAGGAAAAAGAGGCTCATGTGTATTATTTATGCTATGTGGGTGCATAATTTATTTTCTGCTTTATACAAGAGATATAACCTTTCCTCTGCCTAAGAGGAGTTCTTACATGTAGTGTAGTGTTTAATTTCTTTTTCAGTCGGGATAAATGACTCAGTGGTTAAGCACACTGGCTACTCTTGCGAAGGACCAGAGTTCAGTTCCCAGAACCCATGTGGTGGCTCACAACCACTCCAGTGCCAAGAAATCTGATGCCCTCTTCTGGCTACCTCAGGCACTGCAGCTATGTGGTGCACAGACACACATGCAGGCAAACCTTAATACACAAAAAATAAAAGTAAAAAAAAGCCTTTATTCATTTGGTTTCAATTATGTATTATTTGCTTGCTTTATATTTATTGATTCACATGGCATACATATAGAGGTCAGTGGACAGCTTTCCTTCTGCCTCGAGAGTTCCAAGAATCAAATTCAGGTCATCAGACTTGGTAGCAAGCCTCTTTACCCACTGAGCCATCTCACCAGCCCCATGTGGTGCTGTTATTGACACAATGACTATAATTCTATATTTTTCCTTTAAAATTTGTATTGGATTTTTAAAATCCAATTAACTTTTTGTGCACATGTGCTTGTGTGGCGCACACACGCTGTATCACACATGTGCAGGTTAGAGGAAATTTTCAGGAGCCATCTCTCACCATGTGGACCTCAACGATCCAACTCAGGTTGCCAGGTTTGATAGCAGCTACCATTACCCTCTGAGCGATCTCAGCAGCCCTGTAACTCAGTGCTTCTAAAACAATACTCTTAATGAGCAGCAGGACTTTCACTCATATAGGAAAAGTAAAACGGAGTAGCCAAGGTAGGTACAAAGCACAGCGAAGTTTGAGAAGGAAAGAACAGATATGCTTCAGAGAAATAAAAGGACTTCAGAAACTGCATTGAAAAAAAAAAGCCATTTTATTCACAGGGTACATTTTCAAATATTCTCCAAGGAAGGGAGGTAGAGAAACTGAGACTTAGTTAAATCTCCTCACTGCCACACTATTCATGAGCACACTAAAGAAAAGACATTTTCCCAGTGATCTACCTTGGGCACATCACTGTTTGTCTCAGCCAACAGATAGGCACCATTTTTTTCAAGTCACACCATAAAGAGTACCGATTAAACCTTTTTTTCTTACCTGCTACATTTTATATGAAATTCTTTTTTAAGAAAGAAAGAAAGAGAGAGAGAGAGAGAGAAAGGAACAGCATTTGGGCTACCCCACACTTCCATCAAACTTGGCTTCAATAGGAAGAAGCCACTCTGCAAACACATCAAAGATGACTTCAATTTTATAGTCTGATCTAAAAAAATCTCTCCCAGAACTATTATATCCATGGATCAGTAGACTACAGTACATGAGAAAGAATATTTAAATTTTCCTATTTTACTCTTATCCGACCTCTGAAAATATACACTGATAAAACAGCTTACATGTGTGTGGAATTAAGAGTCTGCAATACACAATGAAAGAGGCCAAAAGTAAGAATAGTTCCCCAATATTTTGCAGATCAAACTATGCCACAAGGTAACTATAAGTCTAGTAGTAGTATAGAATTTAAGGATGAAGCAGGCTTTAAAAGATTGTGATTTCTCTCCCCTTCTCACGTGTAAGATCCTTATGGGCACTATGGTAGCTGTCAGTCATCCTGACTGTGGAGAGAGGGCCTATCAGTGCTGGAGACAGAATGAAAAACAGCGATAGATTGGTTCCTTGCTTCTAGGAATACTGGAATTTCCCAGAAAATCATTCTTAACTCTAGGAATATTTCTATAGTTATTCCCTAAAAGACCTTAGAAAAATGTTCCACAATGCAGCAAAGGGTATTACACACCATCATCAGACTTCTCCAAGGCCTTTACACTACTGTAAATGTCTATAAAATAGTCCCATTTGCTACGTGTAAAAGGGTCCTTGCTGATGATTAAGGTACAAGTTTGGGCAGACATGGAAACATCTACAAAGCAACAAACACATGAAGGAGCTGTGTAAGTGGGGAGCCGAGCCAGGAAAAGTTAAGGCACCCTCTGCCACTCCCCACTACCAAGTCACTTACTTTTCTATATTCTGAGGGCAAAGAATAACATAGGGGTGGAGAGAGGAGGAGGGGGGAGAGGAAGGGGAGGGGAGGGGGAGAACAAGAGAGAGAAAGAGAGATTGAGATTGAGATTGAACTAAAACAAGAAAGATAATGAATCTAAGTTGCCATGGCCTCTCTTGGGAATCATGGGGACAGAAGTTGACACCAACTCTTGCTGTGCACATTGTATATGGTAACCATATCCAGTGGTCAACATCAAGGTGATATTTCCCCACCATCTTGATAGGAGAGCTAAATTATAACTTACTTTGAGTGTATGACTCAAAAGGCAGGTGACGGAGGGCTATGTAGCGATTTGCTTCACCAAGCTCAGGCACCCAAGAGGACACTGCCTGGAGGAGGCAGGAACCTGGGGAACTCCAAGACTGCTAAGACCCACATGGGACATAGGTACCACCTCTGAATCTTCTGCCTCCAACTCCATGTTCAAGCTTCATCCTAACCCTAACAACCACGTGGCAACGCATCTCCTTCTGTTATCTTGAAACTGCTTGTAAGCCAACAGTGACAGCCCCTGCTTCCTGTCTGCCATGCTGTCTTCTGAGACCCCTCCCAGTAGGTCCTTTCCAGTCAGGGGTGGGAGGAAATCACTATTTTCTTTTAGTTTTCATTTTGGTTAAATCTTTTCTCTATTGCATTTTGTTGGTTTGTTTGTTTGTTTGTTTGTTTTACTGGACAGAGAAATCCAGAATGCTCTGATTCCAGTCTTCTCTGCTTCAGACTAAGTCATGTCTCTTGGTGTTTGTTGTTATTACATGAAGCACACATTTGAAAGTGACATATGATCAGAGGAGCTCTAATTACACAGAGGCTGGAAGAAGCAGGATCAGTGTGTTTGGATACCACACCATAAAACTCTTGGTCAACTTTGAGTCATCAATTGAGTCCCAACAGCTTCAACTAAAAAGCAAAACCAGGAAGGCTTTTAACACAACAGAAAGACTGACAGTCTAGATAAATGAGCAACCGTAAAATATAATTCCTCTTTTGTGCTCTCACAAGTGAGAGTCAAGGGCTTTGGCTGTTATTCAACTGCTCAGAACATTCTAACTCACTTCTCTGTGTTATTCATTCTTCTGTGTTAAGAAGAAACTACAAATGCTAGCAACAGAGAGAACCCAAACAAGGAGCAGGCGCGTAGTCCTTCCTTGTTGCAGTGAGCAAGGTTAGATAGCTGGAATAACCTTTCCATTTTGTCAGTCATTTATCTCTGGGATGTGTGTGAGAATGTCAAAAGACATGTTAAGGCTGAGAAGAAGGCAGATACTATTCCTGTGTGAGCGTGTGTGTGTGTGTGTGTGTGTCTGTGTGTGTGTGTCTGTGTGTGTGTGTCTGTGTGTGTCTGTGTGTCTGTGTGTGTGTGTCTGTGTGTGTGT
>JADRCH010000203.1:1687321-1701396 GCA_019843965.1 Rhynchomys soricoides | reverse complement strand
TGTGTGTGTGTGTGTGTGTGTGTCTGTGTGTTTGTGTGTGTGTGTGTGTGTGTGTCCACAGATGTAAGACTCTCCCGCTTATACAACAGGAGTTGTTTGGGGCCGAGACTAAATCTTGAGGCCTCACATTTAGGAGTTTATAGACATATTCTGCACTTCAGGATTCCAAGCTTTCAAAGAGACAGCACAGGAACTACAGGATAGTCATTATCTCCATAGACACAGGAACTCAGAAAGTCCATCCATATAGAGAGTAAAGAATCTGCTCCTCATGTTTGTATGCAGAGTCACACTCTGGTCAAGGTGACCAGACTTTGCCATAGGACACACAAATTAGCAAGTGCAAGATTAGGCAAAAATCAAAGCAAAATATGTTGGCAATTCAAAATTTTAAATTCTCAGTAAATATTCATGCCGAGACTTCTGTAGTCGCAAGGCTACTACCTCAACCCTCAATGGAAGCCAACTACTGTGATAGGACAGAGATAGGTGGTAGTGGGGGCTACTAGCTCAACCCTCCATGGAAGCCAGCTCCCCTGCTGGACAAGCATTGGTGGTAGAAGGTCATCAAGAACAAAGCTATAGACTCCTCTGACCCCTTGGATGCTGAGAGCTTGGGGACTACAGTCACCTCCATTTTCACCTCGCCTTTTCCTCTCTTGACCACACAACAGAATTAAGCTACCAGAACTTCTAAGGGCATTTACTGCTGACCTCACTAGACACATTAACCTGGGCTGCAGGTGCTATAACATTGTTAACTTGCTTCCACCCCTGATGTGGGCTGCCTGGTGCTCACCGAGTATCCAAGGGCAGACTTCTGACTACTCTAGGCAGGAAAGAATACACAACAGCATCCTCAGTCTTTGTTCCTGCAGACTTACCCTTGAATGTTCAGACAAAGCCCTACAGCCCATGATCTCTGGACTTGTTGATGGAAAGTAATCTTACCTGGTTCTGCTGGGGAAGCACCTGTACCACAGCAGTGTACTTCACAAGGTGAAAACCATTCAGCAAACTCATGACTGACTTTCTCATTAGATCCTTCCTGATAAGGATTTGTCAGTGGAAAATTCCACAAACTTGGTATTTTCAAACATAAAAAATAGAACTATAGATGTCTGGCTTCCCAGCAAAGCAGTACAAAAGAACACTACTTGAACATCTGCCGTTTTGGAGAATTAATTCTCTACCTTTCTTAAGATTTATTTATTTATTTTGGTTTTTCGAGACAGGGTTTCTCTGTGTAGCCCTGGCTGTCCTGGAACTCACTCTGTAGACCAGGCTGGCCTCGAACTCAGAAATCTGCCTGCCTCTGCCTCCCGAGTGCTGGGATTAAAGGCGTGCGCCACCACGGCCCGGCTGAGATTTATTTATTTATTATGTATATGTTGCACTTACATTTAGTGTCCATGGAGACCAGAAGATGATACCAGATGCCCCGGAACTGGAGTTAACGGGCAGTTGTGCACGGGTAAGTGTGCGTCAGAAGCTGAACTCAGGACTTCTGCAAGGGGACTCAGAGCTCAAGGGCTGAGAGTTTCTCATCCCCGCCCCCTTTGTCAAAGTCATAAACATGAACAATCTAGTATAGGCACACAATTTTTTCTTTTATACTTTTGGCAGAGCTCTTTATAGAGAGTGTATGTATCTAAGAGTCGTTTTCTAAGAAAAGCTCTTCCATGTGAAAGCTTTCTTTCTGATGGGAAGACTTGCTCTTCACCAAGCTTAATTTTACCGAAGGGTGATTAAAACCATACAGAAGCCACTCTCACTCGGAAGCCTGAGAATCAACAAATTCTTAAGTCTCAGTTGACTCAAAATGACAGTTTGTGTTTGAGTATTCATTCGCAGTCTCTGCATTCTCTCTTCTCCCTCCATGAAGTAATCTTGTTTTCTACATGTATGTGCATGTGCACACACACACACTTAAAGCATTGTCCTGATTGGTGGTAGAGAGGGGTGTCATCTCTTGCCAGATGCAATGAAATTCATCAAATGGTTTCTATTAAACATTTCTATTACAACCCAAATCCTTTCTGAGCTGAAAGTTAAGTCAAATTCATTAAATAATGGACCAGGCCCAAAGCCGACGGCCTTAATTTCAATAAGCAGAATTGAATAGTACCTAGTCTCTTAAGAGTAATACGGTACTTTAGAATGTTCTAAAGGATGATTCTGGAGAGGTTTCTACTTAGGAACACATATTTTACTAGAAATAATGCTAAACAGCTATACACACACATACACATAGACATGCACATATACACAGACACACAAACACACACACACACACACACGCACGCACACACACACACACACCTACCTCCTGCTTAGCTACATCATCTAACCAGACACACATAAAGTTACATACCAGTTGACATACCAGTGAATTGTCATTATAAAATAATGAAAGGCCACAGCTACACTGTCCACGACATCAGTATTATACCTGTGGCCTAAAAGACAGACAACAGGAGCCGTCAAACTTTTCCTTTGGTCTAACCTGGGGTTCCTCAACTTTCACATAACTAATGCTGCGCTGAGTCATTCTCTATGACAAGTGGCTGACCTGTAGCTACTGGACCACCATCCATGGCTGCTCCCTATTACAAGTGGCCAGCACTCTGAGTCATAACAATGGTAAGTGTCCTCAGGGTCCTGAGAGGGAAGGGCAGTCTGGACAGGTAAAGAACACAGACAGTGTTGGCCCTATCTGTTCTGCAATTCAAATGCCATAGAGAGTAGCTTTAAAATTGTACAGACTAAACACACAGGTCTATTACAGGGACCTGTTCTAGGAACCGGATGGATAGTTCAAACTCCCAGATAGTACTCTCAATGAACAGTGAGGTGTTTATTTTATGAGCTTCTTGCTTAGATTTTGACCAGTTAATGTATTCTCTGAACACGCACGTAATTAATCTTTCTATGTGATCCTTTCTTAACCCTTTTATACTTTTTAATGAAGTCTACTGGCAAACACATATTCTTTCTTAGATAATTATTAAATACCAGTGGCTCAAAACAGGGATTGCAGTCAGAGTTGCACAGATATGACTAACACAGCTCATGCTGCCTTCTGGATATCCTGATGCTGTCATACAAGATGGAAACACTAAGCCAGCTTTGTAAGCTTCCCAAACATCAGCACGACCTGTGGACCATTAGGCCACCCAGTCTCCTCAGTTCAAATGTTATTTATATAGTAAGCTGGATATTTGATCACTTTTGGAAATCCCCCACACTCAAAGGTACAATTCCTCCTCAGTAGCTTTGTTATCTTGTAAGTTAAGCCTCTTTTAAAACATCCCCTGCTTTTCATAGACATGGTCGATATACCTAATTTCTACCTTCAAGATGAAGCAGAACTTGTGAGTCAATTTCACCTATATTGTGACAACAGTTGAAAAGCTAAACGTGAGTTCTCACATCTCTTTGGAGCTTAGCAGACCTTGAAGCACAAAGATCATGAGAGATCTCTCTGCTCGCTCCCTTACCTACAGTAAGCACACTGAGCCAGAATCTGCCAGGAAAGCGCCCTTGCTGTGTCCACACTGCTATACCAACCTGCAAAAACAGCTGGTGGTTTCTACCTGCTGCCTTCCATGAGCCACGTCACATGTCACTAGGGTCAACACTGGGCCCATTCATGAAATTCTGGGACTGAGGGAGGCAGTGTGAGCAAGAGAGGAGCTCTCATTCTGATTTATGTATTTGAGGGTAAGCCTTGCACCCCGTGCTGGCACGCAAATTGACAGCAACTGTCATGCCAGCTTGACTATGTCAACATGGAATGGAGTCCATATTATATCTCTGTGACTCTCCAACACTGGTTACAGACTCCAGGCTGGGCACACTCTGCACTGATGGTTCCTTGAGAGTAATCTTTGATTACTTTGTAGAGAGTGTCAGAGTGTATGTGTCTATATTCATGTGTGTATACATATATATGTATATAAGATAACTCATGTGTGTATACATATATATGTATACATACACACACACACACACACATACATACACACATGAGTTATCTTGAAAGGAAATATTCATGTTAGAGCAGAAAAAGCCCTGCCTTCTGGTCAGTCTACCTTAAAGACTAAGCTCTCACTCGCTGAGAGCTACTTTACCTCTCATTAAATGATAAAGACACTTCTGCTACTTTACAAGTAAGCAATGTACTTGCATGTCTAGTGATTCTGTGAAAATAACAGAGCCAATGGGTTGATGTAATGGGGACCTAAAATTGAGTTTCTCTCTCAACTTCTGATGTGAAGAAGTGGCTCGTGTGGTCTAGACAATGAATCAACAGAGTCTAAAACTCAACAGAGCTTCATGCTAAGTAGACTTGACCAAAATGAGGCGAGAAGCAATTCTTACTTAAAACCATACTAATGGAGGGGACTATAGTCAACATAGACTTGTTTTAACGAATCACTATAATCAGCAGGAAGGGTTTTGTAAGTCTATACCATCACTCACCCAAAGCCCTAAGCAGGGCAAAAAAATCAATCATTTTTTAAAAGCTATAGTTCTAATGCCAGTCTCAATAAGACAGGTCTTTAAAATGATTATGATGCCAGTATATATTGACAGCAAAACCCCAGCATCTCCCACATGCGGCCATGATGGGACCCTCAGCCTCAGCAACTAGAGTTCCTCTGGCCTTTGAATCGCATCTTCTAGATTTGAACCACAGACACATATTCTACCAGCATCGTCTCCTTGGGGTTGTCCCACTTTCAAATACACAACACTCTATAAAAACATTCCCCCAGACATTTGATTTCTTGTTGTTCTCCAAGCCAACATTGAAAGCAGTTTGGCTTGGGTTTTTGCTTGTTTCCTATCATGATAATCCACGACACACTTTGGCAGTTCCTTTTGGAAGTCACATTAAAAAAATCTATCAAAAATACCCCCATCCAGTCCTTCCTTCTTCTGCAGTCCCTAGCAAGTGGGCTGGGGTGACAGCTTCTCACACGGGTCCAGCTGCATCCTCAGTGCGCCGATTTTATGAAGATACCAAAGTTGAAGAAATTCCTCAGGCATGGCATGGAAGCCTGAGAACGGCAAGACGTTGTCATAGTAGTGGTGACTGATGGGCTCCCCTTGCATATTCACAGAGAAGGGCCAGAAGCCATAGATGGACACCTCCTCACAAAGGCCCAAGGCTGCACTCACCAAAAAGAGTCCTGTAGACAGGCGCTTGGCATGGATCCCCCTACTCTTCCAGAACTTTCCAATGTTCCGAAGAAAGTTGGGGTTAGCAAAAAGCACTGTTTGATTGGCTCCAACATCTTTCAGCGTGTAATACACACGGAGAGATGGCTCTGTGCCTGTCTTCATAGAAAAGGCAGGCATGTAGATGTAACTGTGGTTATAGATCTTCATGTTGTCCACAAACTTCTTTCTGGACCACAGCAGGTTTTCAAATCTATGGGAAACAAGAGGCTCAATTAAACCTTAGACACGCAGACATATCAAAGCCTGCTCACACTGTCCTCTGAAGGCCCGGGCCATCAAACAGAACATGTGAAAAACACTTCACTTGGGACTTCTCATCCAGTACCATAACCCATCAAACACTCCTACCTAGTCATCAACATCGCTCAATGAGGCTCTGCTAGACTAATACAACTGTTTATCCGTTCTCTCCTAGAATGTAAAACGCTTTAACATTTGTGAATTCATAAAGATTAGAGGTTGGGTGGTAATGGCGGCAGCAAAAGCCACTCGTGTGGTGTGACAGAAGCATCAAACTGGTTTCTTCTTCCAACCATTAAAAAGAATTACCTATACAACAACTTCTCTCATCAAAATGTCATGTTCTAGGAATGTTTAGTTGGCCAGGGTTCTAACTTTAAGACTGTAGGGCCTGCTGTTGAGCCACTAGACAGGTGTAAGAACCCATGAGGTAAGGCACGCTCTGAGCCTGGGAATCAGCAGCCCCTTCCCAGACTCTCTCATGCCTGCTCTGGAACACATAACCTCAACCACCAACTGAGAGGATCGTGGGAACTCATTCCTGTAGCACAGCACCTGGAGTTCTTCTCCATGCTAATGAAGTATCTAGATAGCCTTAGCCTTTAGCCAATGACCTTCCCTTCCTGGATATTCTCACACCCTTCCCCATGAGGTATATAATCCCTGGCTCACCCTGACTAAAATGTATTCGCTCGCATCCACTTCCAGTGAAGCAATATGAACAAGCAAGGGTCATCTGAGAGAGCTGCTTCTTTGAAGATCACCTTGTCCTAAGAGTCATGCCTTAGACTCCCAAAGGCTTTTCTCTTCTCTCGTCCTTCTGCTACTCCACACTCATTCACAGCCGGACCAGATTCTGTTCCTCTTGGGCTCCACTTTCCCCGTCCTGCCTGGCATGGAGACACCCAGAGGATAAACAGGGACCACGGACCCCCATTCCAGTCTTCCCCTCCAGGCAGTACACAGGAGGTGCCTGAGAGGAAACCAGGAACCACATCATTCTTCCCAGATCCCGTTTTCCCTTCAGGTCCGACATGTAGTGGTGTCTGATGCCCCAAAGTGAAACACGGGCTGTGGATTCTCTGGTCTGGACTTTGCCCTGTCTTCTCCAGCCGGTGTGCTGGCAGTGCCTGGGCACCCCAGGCAGAGAGGCAGAACATAGTGGGGACCCGAGGTGGAGAAGCAGAGCATGGCACTACCACAACTACATAGGGAAAGAAAGTAATTTTTACTGTTATATCTCCATGCAGACAGCTCCCCATATCCCTTTCTGGAGAATTCTACTTCCCTCTGATCATCCATGGCTGCCTGTGGAAAGAATCTCTGATTCAAACAGAAGCAAGTGAAATGTGTGGACTACCACCTAAGTGCCAGGAAAGAAATGCCATTTTCGGCTTGTTTGCGTCTTTACTTGCATATGTGAGCTTGGGCATGATGCGCATTGTCACAGGGGTCAGAGGGCAACCTTAGGTGTCAGTCATGACCTCCCATGTTGTTGTTGAGACAAGGTTTCTGGGTTTTGTTAGCCAAGCTAGCTGCCCCCAAATCTTCTGGGGATGCTTTTCTCTCTGTCCCTCATCCCACCATGAGAACTCTGAGATCATGGATGCCAGCTACTGTGCCCAGCTTTATGTGGGTTCCAGAAATTTGACCTCTGGTCCTCATATCACACTGCCTTTCCCACCAAACCGTCTCCTCGGACTAATGCCTCATGTTTTAGCTCAAGAACTCCAAGTCCCGTTAAGGAAACAGAAGTGTAACAAACACAACATAATGCGTCTCAAGTTCCATGCTTGCTAGATCTGTAAAGTACCATAGAATGCAAGAAAAAAAAAAAAAAACCAACAAAACCAAGTCAGTTATGCCTTTGGAAAGGGTGAGGTCAGAGGAAGCTTTGCAATGGGTAACACTTCAAGAGCTCTTTGTGGGGAACCAGAGGAGCACAAAGCTGCAAGCTCATAGGCAAGTGCACGAAATGCCAAGAAAATTAGGAAGGCTTGCTGGTCCTGGGACCTGAAGGTGGGGCTGGTCCAGACAGTGGTTGAAATAAGGCTGTAAAATATCTCCCATATCTCTAACATTCTGCCCTTACTGTCACCCTGTGGTGAGGGAGGGCCCTCATGCCGCAGTGGCTGCCCACAACGTGTATCAGTGTCAGGCTTCGAAAGACGGTTGAGGAGATAGGTTTAGGAAGTAAGGAGTCTGGCAGCTGGGAGACCAGATAAAAGGCTAAATGAAAAGGAGAAGGGGGGGGGAGGGAGGGAGAACAGGGAAAGGAGGAGGGGGGAGGAGGAGGGAGGAGGAGGGGAAGAGGAGGAAGGGAGAGAGGGGAGGGAGAGAAGGGGAGGAGGGGGAGGAGGAGAGAGGAGGGAGGAGAGGGGGAGGAGGAGAGAGGAGGGAGGAGAGGGGGAGGAGAGGGGAGGGAGAAAGAGGTAAGGAGGGAAGTGGGCAGAGGTGGGCAGTGAACAGAGGTGGGCAAGACTTCTTGAGATCAGTTGTCCTGGTTCACCATCTCTGCAGGGAGAGCTGCAGCAGCCATGAGCAGAACAGAGCCAGGCATAAGCAGAGGCAAAGCAGGCCGGTTGTGAATATGTGAGATTCACTGTGACTACCCAGATTTGAAGCGCTGTGGCAGGCATGGCTCTTCACTTGTCAAGAGGAAGGGAGGTGTACTTCTCTCGAGCCCAGAAGGCTGTCTGCATGCCCTTGACCCAGAAGCCACGTGAGCCATTTCCACAGGGCAACAGCCAAGGGAAAAGTGACGATTGCGTCTCCAGGAGAAGTCACTCACCCTAGGGCTCTCAACCTTCCTAATGATGTGACCCTTTAATACAGTTCCTCATGCTGTGGCGACCCCAACTATAAAATTATTTTGTTGGTACTTCATAACTGTAATTTTATTTCTGTTATTAATTGTAATGTAGATACCTGATATGTGATCCCTCAAAGGAGTCGGGAGAACCATTGCCCTAGAAAGCTAAGGAACACAGTCAACTATTTTCTAGAGTGGTACCAACATCTCTCTGATGAATTCCCAAGTTAGACACGGGCTCTGTGCAGCAACTTGATTATTTCCTCTCTTGCCCACCTACATTCTTTGCTCTTCCTAAATTCAAAAACGCCTTCCCAACGATGTAGAAACACCACACACATGGCCTAACTGAGCTGCCTTGTGCTTTGGCTAGCATAACCTGCAGACTTCATTGATACCCCGGCCTGGAATTCTGGTCTGTCCACTGATGGATATTTCTATCCATCACTCTCTGGGGCTGTGAGATACACTCACTTAGAAGATGAAATGGTTAATTATTGCTACCAATTTCAATGGGTTTATTATATTCACCATGGAAACACTTCTGTATGTATCTATGAAGGTTTTTCTAGAGAGGAGGGAAGACCTGCCCTGAATGTGAGCAACGCTAGTCCTTGGGCTGAGGCCAGTGACTGAAGAAAGGAAGGAGAGTCAGCTGACTCCCAGCATCCACCTTTCTGTTCCCTAACTGCACACAGGGTGCAATCAGCCACCCATGCTCCTGCTGCCATGCCTGTCCATCCGCGATGGGCAAATGCTTCCCTAAGCTGCCGACAATGAGAAAAGACGCTGATACAACGGGGCATCCGTGTGAGCGGGTGAGCAGTCTCCAGCTGTCCTTCAGTGCCTCTTCTGTATCCCTAACTGCATCCTCCTCCTCGTTGCCCCTCGGGACCAGCTTTGTACCTCTTCTCAAATGCCTATATTCTAAGATGGATTTCCCAACTTTTACCTTCCTCTTCCCCACCTCTAGGGAATCACTCCCTCTGGCTTCTAGACATGGGGACTAGCCTCCCTTCCCCAGCTTTATTGATCAGTATTTGGCAGATCAAAAATGTGTTTATTCTAAGTATACAATTTAATCGTGGCACAGGCAAACACACCATGAAATGATTATCATGATAGGTTAGAATTTGATTTTAAAAATTCTCCTTGATATACCCGCCCTGTGAGCTCTATGCTGTCTCTCATCTGCCATCAGTGTCCTGGGGACAGTCATTATCCTTCCTTACATGCTTCTGGCTCTCCAATTACTATGTAGTCGCTCCCATTCTCCAGTGTTCTACTCCCCAGAGGAACCAATGATCTGTATCCACAGAGGGCTGCACTGTCACGGGGAACCATGGAAATTTCCAGAACACAAGAGCATCTGGTTTTACTCCTATCTCCATGTTTGTTTGTTTGTTCAGTTTAGGAAAGGGCTGTCATTTCTTTGAGTTTTAACATTGAAAATGAGCACCATTTTGAATTTACTCTTAATTTTCTTTAAGCTATTTGAATGTTATATTTTGAGATTTTTACTTAGCCCATTATTTAAGTAATAACATTAGTTAAGAAGTCAGTTCAGAGCCAGTGAGATGGTTGGGCAGGAACAGGTGCTGCTGCCAAGGATGACAACCTGAGTCCAAATCCTGGAATTCACATGATACAAGGGCAGAACCGCCTCCCACAAGTTGTCCTCTGGACGCCACATGCATGCTGTGGCACATTCACAGAAAGATGCACACACAGAAACACAAAGTAGGTAAATAAAATGTAATTTTAAAACCAAATTCAACTCAACTCTGTAATTGTTCCCTGTCTAGCTGATGTAGTTATATGTACTGATCAACAGTTTAATAGTGTTGGTTTTGAATTCTGCTATAAAGTTATAAAGTCCTGTGAGGACCACAGAGAAGTGGCACCAGCTGCCGTCTGCCCTCAGCTGGGCTCCAGGCTCCATGTGTGCCAGCACTTACTCACTTCACACACTTAGAGTCACTTGTTCATCCTCTGCCCCAGTGACACTCTACAGACTCGTGAAGACCCAATCCAAACATTACAGCGAACCCCTTCACCCCACTGAACCTTTAATGGTCTTCTTTGGCTGCTGTGATGGCCAAAGCCCACCCAGCACTGAGCTAAGCTACATAGTAAATTCTAGGCCAGCCTGAGCTACAGAATGGAAGACTGTTTCTCCGAAAACACAACACACAGCAGGTAGGATTGCTCAGTGGGTATAGGCAAGTTAAGGCTGCAACTTGACTTCAATCCTGGGAACCACACGGTGGAAGGAGAGACTTGACTGTGGTGGCATGCATAAAAGACAAATACATAAACAACGTAGTGATAATAACTGAACTAAAAATAGTAAAAGTTATTGAATTTTTCAATAAGAGTCAATACATCCTTTAAGGCTGCATATTCTCTGGAGATGAGGGATCCATCTATTTAACCCTCTACATTTTATAATCTAGCTCAGAAGATCTGTGCATCACACACTAAAATTAAATGGAGTGCTCTATTCAGCAGCCCATAAACTAAAATTAAATAAAGATAAAAACTAATAATGTTCTGCTCATACCTGTAATCTGAATATTCAAGGCTAAGGAAGGAGGTTGTTTGAGTCTGAGGCTAGCTGGGGCTACCCAGAGAATTCCAGGCCACCCTGGGCTACATATCCAGACCTTGTTTCAAAAGCAGAGCAAAACTTTTCAAGGACAATTAAGTTTTTATTTAATGAAGACACTGAGATACTTGGAGCCTTAAGGAACAAATTCATGCCACACAAGAAAACTCCAACATAATTTCTAGAGGAGCAAGATGTTACTTTTCTTTTACTTTATCTATATTGGAAATACAGATAACATAATAGAAAAGCAAAAGAAAATCTGTGGACTCAGACTCTCAACAGACACTAACAAATACTAACAAAATTGCTGATGCCAAGGAGCGAAATGCTATGAAATCCATGAAACATAAGACAGCTGCCATAAAAGGGAAATAGCTCTAAAAATATTTACAACAAAGCTAACAAGTGGCCAGGCACAGGTGGGACTTACAGTCAAAAACACTGGCACAGAATATACTCCAAGTCTTAATTAATGAGAAGATTTAATATAACATTAACAGGGTGCTGGTGATTACACATTGATGGGATTACAAATTGAGCAAGATCAAGAAACAGAAAGGTTCTATTTCTCTCTCTCTTCAGCAAGTCTCCAGAAATAAGACAAATGATTGTTTTTCAAAAATCCATTCCCACAGTGAAAGCAAGAAAGGAAGCAGACATTTGGGGCCCCCCCCCTCATGGGTTGCTAGGCTTTGGGGAAAACCCCTCCACATAAATTGTCCACAGTAAATGAAACAAAACAAAAAGCATAGAGAAGCTATAGCAAGAAGGATCTTGCTGTGTCCCGTGCCCAGTCAGGAGGCACGGTGGGAGAGGGCACCCCAAATAATCAGCAAGGTTACCAGTGACTGTGAGGTTCTAGGGGCACATGAGTGGGGTCAGACCCTAAAGCCATGCTCTGTGGGTTATCAGGGCATGGGTGAAGAGGTATTCTGCCCAGGCAGATGTGTGCTCAGCCCGAGGGAAATGGGCAACATTTTGGGCATACAACATCCACAGCCAGACTTCCATAGCCCAGAGGAATGATGGCATTTACCTTTACCAGCACGAGAACAAAGATCTGCATGTGACTATGTACAACGACTCCAAGAGAAACCCAGAGTGTCACAGTCTCAACTTCAGCAAAGACCACCTTTAACAGGTCCTGACATAAGAAGAGAGAGTCAAGACTACAGAGCCCTGGGAGACAGCCTGGAACTCAGAAACAGAAGGAGCCAAGATCATTATGAGCTCAGAAAGAAATGCCTTGAAATCTGTATTAGTCTGTTTAAAAATATTAATTGCGGTTGTATCCAGACTGGGGCGCTAGAAAAAGGAGATAATAAGAATTGTTGGCAGTTAAAACATACAGAGATGTATGGGTTCTGGCAAAGGGGTGCTCCAGGCAAACAGCTGCACGCTAGGCTCGAAAGCCATCCATCAGATGGTGTGAGTGAAAGTCCGAACCTCCAGGATGGTTGTCTCAACATCCCTGATGGCCCTAACAGGCCAAAAGCTGTGACTGTTGCACTCCCACAGGAATGTGGCATGAACCAGTGCTGCACAGGGGGGCTCTGTAAGACTCAGAAAAAATTAAAAGTTGAGTGGGATGGAAAACAGTACAGCAGGCTGTTTGCCTGGCGAGCTATGTGTTTGTAGCTAGCAGTGCAGGCATGACCTGAGCGGGGAGCTTGGCAAAGCACAGTGCACAGGACAGGCCTGCTGTAAGGGCCATGACAAGAGAGATCAATCTTTATTTTCCTACAAGAAATCAATAGATACATTATAAATTTTAAAACTGTAATTAAGCATGCTGCTTTCAAATCAAAGAAGAAAAAAGGTCAGCCAAAGACACTGGAAAAAAACTGATTTCTTGAAAGGTAACTTGAGGGCGCAGGGAGGGCTTAGGGGAGATGGATTCTTTTCTTTTAAGCTTTATTGTTTTCTTTGATTGTCAAAAAAAAAAAAAAAAACCAAACCGTGGGCGTGCATTATTTTTATAAAACTGAATATTTCATATTTAAGATCCTGAGAAACTTACAAAATAATGTGTTGATCAAATTCAGAAGACCAAGAAAAGTTTATGTCATTAAAATGATAACATATAAGTATGTATGTGTGTATCTATATATGTGTGTATACATGTATATATGCATGTATGTATAGATGTATGATTGCATTATACATGTATATGCATGTGTATATACATGTAAGCATCCATGTATGTAGATGCATATATGTATGTTTTTTATGTATACATGCATGCATGTATGTGTGCATGCATAAATGTATGTATGCATGTATGCATACATGTGTGTATGTATTGTATATATGCATGTGTGCAGAAATACATATGTGTACATGTATATGTGCACATGTATATGTGTATGTGTGTATTGTATTATACACATGTGCATGAACGTATACATTCATGCGTAAGTATATACATGCATGTGCATGTATGCATCCATGTATGTGTGTATATGTGTGCATGTATGTACGTATATGTACACACATGTAAAACCACAGATCTTAAAATTCACAGGTCCACATACTGAGTCTTCAGTTTAAAAGTATACATTCTGAAAATATAGAATAGAAGCTTCTAAAAGTGCCTGCACATTTTGTTACAAAAGAGAAATCAATATTATGAAACAACTGCTAAACAGCCCACACTGTCATCGAAAAGGAATTAAAATAAGAACCCAACAACAGCTGGGCAGTAGTGGCGCACTCAGGAGGCAGAGGCAGGCGGATTTCTGAGTTCAAGTCCAGCCTGGTCTACAGAGTGAGTTCCAGGATAGCCAAAGCTGCAAAGAGAAACCCTGTCTCGAAAAACAAAACAAAACAAAAAACCAAAACCTCTAACAACATAAAGACATATACACTGTGGGAGAAAAGGTCTTACCAAAAAAAATGTCTGTGAGAGGAAATCTGTCAGTACCCACTCGTGGAGTGTATGTGGCAAAGCCAAGTGAAATATTTATTGGAGCCTGTTGTGGGAAGCAGTTTTTTAAAAAGACACCATAGTAGGGCAAACGCACCGTACTATTACTTAATCATCCAAGAAATCCCCAACACTATGGCTCCCAGGACTGTGTGGTCCTGGCTCCTCTTCCTCTCCTATAGGTTCTAGCTCATCTCTTCCTCTCCTATAGGTTCTAGCTCATCTCTTCCTCTCCT